>CM035191.1:10686206-10688706 GCA_020233015.1 Callinectes sapidus
CTCTCTCTCTCTCTCTCTCTCTCTCTCTCTCTCTCTCTCTCTCTCTCTCTCTCTCTCTCTCTCTCATGCAGATTATATCTTCATGCATTAACAAAGTTTTTTTTAAAAAAAGGTCATGCTTACATCCTCATAAATAAAAAATACCATCCACTAGGAAAGTTTTCCAACAAAGTTATAATTATTATGGCGTAGTTTCGCATACCTTGCACTTTATAAGTACTGCTCTCTACACTGCACGGGAATAACAGCTCATAACGAGTATTTATGTGACCCCTGTGTTGTAAAGACTGGAGACTTGCGTGAGAGTACGAAGCTCTTGTGTTACCATCTAATCACGCACTTCTAAACGGGTTGTTCCTTTACAGTATCTCCTAACAAAGCCTACAGGGATGATTAATTAGGCGTGTTTCATGAATGCTATACAGTTTTTCTTAATCTTTTTCTAGAATCATGAAAATGTCCTTTAAAATTAGGTCAATCTTTTCCAGAAGAGCTTGTTAAAAGTTCTTATCGACGTTAAAGAGAGGAGCGGGAGACGGTCAGCTTAACCTGCAAGGAGACCTGCAGCAACATCGTTTCTCATCATTATAGGCCACGGACATAGAAAATAATAGTACAATGAAAAAAAAATCAAGATACGAGGCCACAACATTCGAGAATAAAGTTTTTTACTCAAACCTCTTCCCTTAAACATTTCCTGCTATTGACATATCGATCTTTACCTAGAAATCAGTCAGGAATATTTCATCTTTATTCTACATCCATATTTTTAAACACTATTCATTGTTCTTTCAGTTCCTCTTCTCTTTGTTTGAGGGACGGGTAAATACTCCGTACTTTAATGTATATATTCGGTATTTCAATGTAGTTGATTGATGTTTTATGTGAGTGAAAGGGTTAAAATCCATTACTGACCTCACTGGAACTCTCGTACGTTTAGAGGAGGAAAATTAGCGAGCTATGCGAAGGGTGGCTATTAATGATGGAAAGCAATGAAGTTCGTGAGTGAGGAAAACTTTTATTTACGAACAAATGAGAGTGATTAATGATGTGCCCTGCCTCACACAGCTACTGAAGGTGGTGGTGGTGGTGGTAGAGGTAATAATGGTGGTATTGGTGGTGGTGATGGTGGTGGTGGTGGTGGTGGTTGTGCCTCCCGTGAACCAGTTTTCATTGTTGTGTTGTTACATTTTTATCATTGTTTATTGGGGCGTGTCATTAATCTTTATGGTGTCCTACTTTCAGTACTTTTAAGAAATTGTAATGGAAGTTACTGGAGTGTTCAAGGATTTTTGTTTTTCCTTTTTTTTTCTATATCATTCAAGAATTTTTTTTTTTTTATTCTAGTAACATTTCAAAAGGCATCAGCGGAACTTCTGAAAATTTGAGAGACCTTTTCATACAACGCCAAGTTATTAGAGCCTTGCAATGAATTTAGTAACAATTCAATACGCTGTAAGTAAAAAAAATCAGTCCAGTTTTAATAATATTACCAAGATTCAAACAAGTTAAAACAAAAATCACTGACCATAAAAGAGGAAAACCATCCGTGAAAATCAGAATAATCAGAAGCTGGCAATTTTCCCATGTCTATCTTCCTCTTGTCTTCCTCATCTTCCTCTTGTCTTCCTCATCTTCCTCTCTTTGGTGATCTAGGGAGGTGCTGGCAGGGATCAGCTGACCCATAGAAGTGAGAGACACCCTTTGATAGTGGGCAGACCCGGGGCCAGATAGTCTCCTATTATAAGACACAATTCGATTCCATGGGCCAGACTGTGGTAGTAAATCATCTGGCTAACCCTTGAAAAATAACCCCAGTAGGAGAACAAAGCGTATAAGAACAAAAGCTCCTGTGCAGCAACTCATAACACGCCGGGGCAGTGTAATATATCACGCCAGTCAACGTGTAGTATCGGACGGTAACAAATGGACGAGATAAATGAGGAGAAGCGGATAGATTTAAAGGATGGTTGTAAAAAAAAATCTCCGTGGATTAAAATAAATGGGATTGACGGCTTCCGGGTAAGACAATAGTATGCAGGCAGCGGGTGAGATAATTGATGTGCAAATGAACGTGTTAGCATAAGGGTATTGGTATTAATGGAAGGCATACAAGATTGAGAGGTGAAAAGAACTTAATGATGAAATGCTCCCCCCCCATACCCCCCCCTCTCTCTCTCTCTCTCTCTCTAATGAGCAACTCTAGTTAAAAATAGCAACTAACATCGTTAATCCATAAGTCTGTAAAGTATAAAGGCGAAGCAAAATGACCTACGTAGTAATCATTATTTTTCTAGCCAAGTGAATGGGATTTTACGTGAAAAGTATACTGTGTGTGTGCGTGGGTGCGTGTGTGTGTGTGCGTGTCTGTGTGTGTGTGTGTGTGTGTGTGTGTGTGTGTGTGTGTGTGTGTGTGTGCGTGTGAAAAAACGTGAGATAGGACAGATCTAGCGGCACGTGTTCATCCCAAACGCCTCTTTGTTGTCTCAGAAAGAAGACC
>CM035191.1:10693706-10696206 GCA_020233015.1 Callinectes sapidus
ACCTAGCTAAAGAAAAAGAGACAGTATGGATAGATAAGTATGAAGGGCGCTTAGAGATGGTAATGTGTCTTTATGTGTCTTTGTGTGTTGCCATACTACGAGAATGTAGGGCGATGCATAAAGCCTTGTATTATACGAAACCATTTGTAGATTTCCTTAAAATAACAAATA
This sequence comes from Callinectes sapidus, assembly GCA_020233015.1. Classification (NCBI taxonomy): domain Eukaryota; kingdom Metazoa; phylum Arthropoda; class Malacostraca; order Decapoda; family Portunidae; genus Callinectes; species Callinectes sapidus. The sequence goes on from CM035191.1 coordinate 10,693,878, forward strand.
AATGTATGTATGTATGTTATGTACAACGCAGAAAGGTGAAACGTTACAAAAAAACAGTGCCTAGTTACAATGGGGTCATTTTCCTGTGCGTTACACCAGCAGTAATGAATGCTATTGTTGCACTGAAATAAAATGGTTTTCGTCTCATCACAGTTTCATTACATTCTCTTCTCTGAGACAATCGTTCATGTTGACAGCCCGGATGTCCATTGTATTATGATTATGATAATGACAATAGTAACAATGATGATGGCAATGATAATAATCACGGTATCAATAACAATAGCAACAGTAGTAGTAGTAGTAGTAGTAGTAGTAGTAGTAGTAGTAGTAGTAGTAGCAGCAGAAATAATAGCAATTACAACAAAAATAACAATAATAAAACACCACCACCTTCACCACCACCACCACCACCACCCATGTCAGGACTAAGGCGAAAGAAAGCAGATACTCTTCGTTCCAAGCACGCCGAAGCCCACACACCTCTAACCCTCGCCTGACCACTGACCACGGCCACCATTACTCACCCGCCCCGCCCCATCACTCACGCCCCGCCGGGAAACGTGACAGCCAGACGCGTTCCCCTTCCCCCCTTTGTTTGCATGTTGACATTGACTTTGGCTGCGCCCGTCTGGTGTAGCTGTATGTGTGTGTGTGTGTGTGTGTGTGTGTGTGTGTGTGTGTGTGTGTGTGTGTGTGTGTCTGGTAGTATAGTCCTGTGACTGATACAGACTTACAGTATAAATATGGAAATTTGTTCGTCTTCTTCTTCCTCTTGTTCCTCTTCTATGTATGTCAGAATGGCAATGACAAACGGTGAAAGAAATAGGAAAGAAAACGACTGCATAAGAAGGTCCAGTGGGGTGCCAGTCCCTATAGGGGGAAAATTTAAATGTATGATCATAATTGGCGTATATCTGTCTTCAAACTTCACTCCTGAAAGAACCCAAATGCTTGTTACGATTCTTCTCTCGATGTCTTCTTTTGTTTTCTCTTCATTCATGGAAAGTATGAGATTCCTTTCTACTTTTTATATTGAACCTTTTTTAAAGAATAGTTGATTTCATTTTAGATAACGTTCCTTTTCTATTTGTCTTCCTCCAGATCATAAATCATTATTTTTAATTATTCTTTGTATCTCTCTTCCCTGACCAATCATATTTCATGTTACTTTAATTAGTTTTCTTATTTGCTTTCGTTCACATGATTGATAGTATTTCTTTTGCCTTCTTTAGTATTTCGCTTGAATTTCATTTTACTCTACATATTACATAATACTTCTATTTGTCTTTATCTTCTGTCTTTCTAACTGGGACACAATATTCGTCCTTGCCCTTGATTTCCAGAGTATGAGTGTCTGCTGTGTGCTCCCCTGAGTGTTGCGTGCTGTGTTCCCCCCCGCACCAGGTTATCCTATACATGCTGTGCTCCCTCGCCACTCTTGAGCCTCGAGGTCAATGTCTTAATTAAGCCACCACATTCATAATAAGAAAGGCATCTCATCGCATATGAAACTACATCTCACGGAAAGTTCCCAATGGTACCTCACAATACTGGACTTATATAACTGTCTGGTATTAATATGTAAGAAAAAAGCGATGATCTGTTCCCTTGTTCCTCTCCTTTGACAGAGAGGCCGTGAATGAGGCACCACCGGGAGCGATATTCAAGAATTATAGCTCAGTCCATTATCCCAGATGTGCTCCAGTTTTTCACCGCTAAACTTGAAAGAAGGATAAGTGGCTCCGTGCATACGCCTATCTTGTAGAGCTGAAGAGAGAGAGAGAGAGAGAGAGAGAGAGAGAGAGAGAGAGAGAGAGAGAGAGAGAGAGAGAGAGAGAGAGAGAGAGAGAGAGAGAGAGGAGAGAGAGAGAGAGAGAGAGAGAGAGAGAGAGAGAGAGAGAGAGAGAGCAGAGCCACCACCGGCAGGGTAGCAATGCCTTCGCCTACACTGCCGTAGTGTGATGTGAGAAAAGGTAATCGATATTATAATTATGTTTAATGTTCCTTAGAAATAATACCTTGTGATGAAAAACAAACAGATGAACAAATGAATAATAATAAAAATAATAATAATAATAATAATAATAATAATAATAATAATAATAATAATAATAATAATAATAATAATAATAATATAACCGGTAGGCAAAACAAATAAAAAAAAAATAATATGCACACGGGTTGAGGGAAAATCTGAGGTGTGTGATGCATTTTTCATAACGCGACACACTGCCATCGTACCATTAAGCGATATTACCGTGCCATCAGTCTTTATACTTTCCAGCATGATACGGCCCTCATCATCCATCACATGCTTGACTGTCAT
>CM035191.1:10701206-10706909 GCA_020233015.1 Callinectes sapidus
TCCCCCTTCTTTCATAATTTATCGGCTTTAAAAGTTATCGATACAATCTTGTATGAGACGGCTAAAGGTTAGACCTTGACTTACGCACATGCACACAAACACACACACACACACACACACACACACACACACACACACACACACACACACACACACTGGAAACTGATACTTATTTCAGTTGCATCTGACACAACAATCAAGGTAAAAGATTAACGTAAAACCAGCCTTTATATGAAGTAAATAAATGCGAATAAACTGCAACACCGGTCAAAACTAACATTGATTGACACCAGGCCAGCAGCGTGGGAGTGGCGGTGTAGCGGCAGCGGCTGGGATGTGACTTGAGCGAGAGTTTCAGCAGCGATGGGGAGACACTGACTAGAGAAACACGGTGACGAAAGTACATGTTTACAACCCAGCTGACTGCAGGGCCTAAGGTAAGCAGTTTAATACGGATAGTCAAGGAATACTATCATTTCCTCAAGACCCCAAAAACACATATCCTCAGTTGCACAAGACACTACGACACACAATCGAGGACCATTAGTGCGGGAATCATTTGAAAGATGTGAGTGTTTACAAACTTTGATGTACGTCGCTGTGGGATGTGTAGGTGGTGAAGGTGGCCTCTAAGGGAAGGCAATGTAACACCTGGCTGAAGAACGAGCGGAGGGGGGCTGGAGGCCGTGCATTACCATTTCAAAAGGATGGCGACGGGATCAAATTTTCAGACAAAACGCACGAACGTGGAAAACTCTCTGCCGAGTCATTTTTTATGAAAGAGCATCACGGCTCGGTATGAATTTTATTACGGATGTAGCAGACGTAGGATAAACTTGATTCCATACGCCTTACAAGAAATTATACTGGATACATACATAACACTACGCCGACAGCTTTACCAGGTCACAAGAACGCCAAGGACGCCTACCACTCCAGTGATGCTGCAGACAGGACGAAGATGAACGGAGGAATACATTTTTCCTCCATTTCAAGTGGTTTCGTTGAATTACGACTATCCTGGGCTTCCCCTTGCTTCTCAGGAGTCACAAGGCAGCCAGTCAGTCCATCAAATTCCTTCTGAAAATCTTAGACATTACACGATCTATACTACTGATATTTGTGTACAAAAATATATACATTTTATATTTTCTTACTTTCCTACGTAAGGGAGCACAAAAATGGGCTTTTTATACTTGCCCTTAACTTGTCTTTCATTATATAACCAAAAGTCTTTGAGAAAATAAAGAATTCTACATCTTGTCCTACGACTTTATAGAGGATTAAAAGCTAAACACTTGTTAACTGAGAATCACCCATTGCCACCATACAAATGAGTATTTCGTAGACTTACAACACCTGCTAAGCAACGCCAAACACCTGCTGAACAGATGCACAACAAAGGGAAGGAACACGTGGAAGGTGAGTAACCTGAGGGACTGAAACATCTGACGAAACGGATGCGTGGGAAACATTATCAGCGCAACAACAAGAAGAATGTGCAAGCAACTGATGAAAAACCACTGCACTTGGTCATCGATTCTTCTTGCTGAATGAGAGAAGACGCTGAACAAGGGAATGAAACAGTCTTGCTCCACACATGGACGCCTGGAACTGCCCCCATTAACAGCAACACAGCAGCACAACTATCTGACTTCAAACATGTACCAAATCTGGGCGCACACAGTGGACAGACGCAGATTCGGTACGGTAGAAAATTAGTCAATAGTATTGTTGGAATGTATTACAGCACGTAACGTGTAGCACCTAGAGAGTTCAGGTGGAGGGTCTGCGAGCAAGAGAAAGTGGAATGCCAATTTATCATAGATTGGTGGCGCCATACTTGTTACTCGAGCCCTCCAGTCCCTCCTTGAGCCTGTCCATAGTGCGGCGTAGCAGGGCCGTGAAGGCGTTGCGAATGTCCTTGCTGAAGAGGAAGTACAGAATGAAGTTGAGGCCGAAATTAAGAAACTCTAAATTATTGGCGATGGCGCGGAAAATTTGGAAGTTGAGATCTTTCCTCTTGTCGTCGCTGAAGGTGAGGGAGAGGATGGCGGCGGGAATGTTGGTAATGAAGAAAGCGACGATGATGGAGACGAGCAGCAGCACCAGCCGCCGCTCCATGTCGTGCCGCCTCTCGCTCATGCCGTGCCGAGGAGGAGGGACGGGAGCCGGCGCCGCTGAGAGACAGAAAGAGAAGCCGTGAGGTGAGATACTAGCAGAATGATACAAGGGTGTCACACCACCGCAATGATGATAATGGTAATGATAAAATAGCATATATGTAATAAGTGTGTTTGAGGTAATGAAGTGTCAGGTGTAGGCAGGACAATAAGATACACACCGTAATATTTTTTCAAGTGAGGAGTTTGATGATTAATGCAATAAACATTTGTGACCTTGAAGGCATTGTATAACTAAGACTCTCACTCACCCGAGACATTCATGGCGGAGAGAACGATGGTTTCCTCTTGGCCTCGGTTGATAGAAGAGTTCTTGGAGCTGCCCACATCCTCCCCCGTCATCACCGGTCTGTAACCATTCACTACCGGTGTGGAGGCGCCCTCAGGAGTGCACTTCCCGCTCACTACGTGGCCATTGTTGTTGTTGAGGCCTTGGGGATCCACTATGGTGCCTTCCTTCTCTAGAGCGTAACTGTCAGCATAGGAGACTGGGTGGATGGGTGGCACAACATTGGTGACAGTGGCGGGGGTGTCATCTAAAGGTGATTCAGAGGAGGGTGCCACCATTACTGGCCGCACTTGTTCGTTGTTCTTTTCCACCTGGCCGTTAGTCGGGGAAGGATTGACCACAGTGGAATTGACGTTGCCCTCGAAGTAGGACTGGGAGGGAATGGCGGACACCTCGCAGCTCATGCCACGAGACAGTAGGAGGCGACGACGGCTGATGCGCTTGAATTCAATAATGATCCATGTATTGAGGACTCCGAGCAGTACGGCTGGCGCGAACCTGAAATAGTTTTCCTTGTAACTTGTACTGTGTATGCATTAGTAAGGCGTCAAGCATTTGTATAAGACAGCGTGCAGTAATTCCAATCCATGCGGTGCTCAGCAGGTGCGTTCTAAAGCATCGCGGTGGCCATTCTTAACGCATTCACTCAAGAAACTTAACACATTCAGTGAAAACAATAAAGGTCTTCAAATGTGCATTTCAGACACTTGATTACTAAGGATTGGGACTTAAACATCGAGCATTACTGCCCTGAACAATAATAATCAGGGTTCATACAAGGCAATGAGCGTTTCATTCGCAAAGCCAGGAATAAAAGTTCAGGAACGCTGACAAAACAAATACACAACACTGAGGACATACCACGTCAAGAAAGTCTAGTGAAGACTGTCTACGCGATATGTCAACACAAGAAAATTGCTTTCCATGCAATCATCACCATTCACATACTTAATACATCTTAATATTTTTCAGACAAAGCATCAAAATGAAGCTAAAATAAACGCTTCAAGCACTCAGTAAGCGAAAAAACAAAGAAGCAATCATAGGAAGCACTCAAGACGAACAAAGAAAGGAAAATAAAGGCAACATGTGGACCAAACAAGCATACCGAGTCGGGAGGGACAAACATACCTGACGCAGATCTCCAGGAGGTATTCATAGACCACGAACCACCTCGTCGACACCACCTGCACGTTTTCCTTGATCAAGAAGCGATCAGGAGACATGCCCGAGGGGACCACCATCTTATAGAACCCCATAGGAATGTAGATAATGAAGGCGATGATGAAGGAAAAGGCGATCCTGACGGAGGCGACGTAGTGGCTGTGAAGATTGCGATAAGTGCGAGGGTAGCACACGGCCACGAAGCGATCAATGCTGAGGCCAACCACGATGTACACGCTGGAGGCAATAAGAGCGTTGCCCACAGGAACCTGCAGGGGGAGAGTGGTCGAGTGACGATGGTTGGAAGATAGTAACGGGAGGCACTAAAGATGGTAAACGGTGTAGCAAGTGTGAGGAACGTGGAAGACACAGATGGGGTGATGGTGGGAGAAGAGGAGGTGAAGAGGAACGGTGAGAGATTAAGAACAGTTGGTGAGGAGTGGAGTGGAAGTGAAGTGAAGTGAGGCGAGTAACACACACACACACACACACACACACACACACACACACACTAGATAACATAAACACTGACACGTTACGTACATCGACCTTGAAGCTAAGAACAAAACAATAAAAAAATATATATATACCACAACATAAAACACATTATCAAATAAAATATACAAAAATAAAATAACGGAAAATCACACTCGAAGACGTATGAAATAGTCACATAAGAGGAAAAAAAATAACCATAGCGCTGGAAACAAACAAACCTTGGAAACAAACAAACCTTCACTCTCTATATTTTTATCATATTAACTCTCCTTCACTGTTACACTTCGTTGTATCTACGTCCTTTCCTTCCCTCTATTCTTTGTACTTACTTTTCTGCTTCCCAACCCACGCCTCGTTTCTCTGTTTACACAAGGGCCTGTCAATAGTTCTAGATACAAACCTTCACTCTCTATATATTTTCATCATATTAACTCTTTCTCGCTAAATCTTTTGGTACCCTTCGTCGTTCTTCACATACTTTCCTTCCCTCTGTTCCCTGTACTTCCTTTTCTGCCTCCCAACCCACGCCTCGTTTCTCTGTTCTAAATACAAACCCTCTCTCAATATATATTTTCATCATATTAATTCCTTCTTTCTCACTGAATCTTTTGGTACCCTTCGTTATTCTGCACATCCTTCCCTTCCCTCCATTCTGTGTACTTTATTTTCTGCTTCCCAACCTAAGCCTCGTCTCTCTGTTCTAAATACAAACCTTCACCCTCTCTATATTTTCATCATACTAATTCTTTCTCACACAATCTTTCTGTTACCATCCGTTATTCTCCTCATCCTTTCCTTCCCTCCGTTCTCTGTACTTACTTTTCTTCTTTCCAACCTACGCCTCGTTTCTATGTTTACACGAGGGTCTGTCAAGGGCGCCAGCTGCCACCCTCCCCACTTGGTTCCTCCCCTCTCCTCATCACAATCTGTTAGCGCTGCCGTCATGTTTACACGTCCTCCTCTTTGCACACAATCACTTCGGTCCCAGGATGTATCAGGAAAGTTGTGTTATGATTGTTGATCTGTTGTTGAAGTTATTTATATCGTTGTAGTGGTGGTAGCGGTGGTCGTGGTGGTATTGTAGTAGTAATAGGCTATCTCTCCCTCTCTCTCTCTCATCTCCATCGCGTAATTTTCTTGTTAAGTCTTTGTTTGGTTTCCTCACGCTCATCAAATCTCTTTCTTAACCATATTTCATCCCATTTCTTCTCTCCTTTTGTTCTCTCGCCACTGTACTCCTTTTAAATTCCCTCCTGCTTCCCTATATATTCTTAGATTCTTTATCATGGGTGCTGTGATTTGTTTTCCGACGTAGTAGATATTTTCAGAACTTTTTTGCCCTGTTCTTTTGTCTTTTTTCTATCCTTTATTGACGTCATCCTGGTCGTCTCTTGATTGCTGCGGTGGTTAGCCAAAACACTACATTTTTTCTTTCACCTCGCCCCCAAGCCTCGCACTTCGTATATTTTCATCTGTGTCATGTTTATCTTTAGCCTTTCTCTCTCCTCACTAGAGTTTCAGATAAGATAAGACCTCTCTCTCTCTCTCTCTCTCTCTCTCTCTCTCTCT
>CM035191.1:10724316-10735045 GCA_020233015.1 Callinectes sapidus
AGAGAGAGAGAGAGAGAGAGAGAGAGAGAGAGAGAGAGAGAGAGAGAGAGAGAGAGAGAGAGAGAGAGTTGCGATATGAAATTGAAATGGTGCACGCAGACTTTGAGCAGTGAAGAGACGCAGCGAGAACAAGATAGATCGATGTCAGGGGAGTGGACAGTGAGTGGACGATATGTAGGCGCAGAGTACACTACTACTACGATATTGATACTCAGCAAAACGTTAGTGGGTCGTGTAGGTCTTTTTTACCTTTTGTTTTGGTAGGATCAGAGGCGTGAAAATAAATAGAGGAGAGGTTAAAGAGATAAGAGACTGTAATAGATAAGAATAGACGTGTTGGTGTGGCTTCTTGTATTCCATTATGATAAAAACAATAGAGGAAAGAGTATAAGAGAAAAAGAGGAAGTGTATGGAACAAAGCGGTATAGTGAAAATTTAGGTACTGCGTGATGCTAAGCTAAAACACACATATGGACACGCAATTTCTTACCAATCTAAAAAATTCTAAATGTCACAGCTTAAGTACATCAAGTTGCCGAAACCTGTAGGAGTTTTAGAGGAAATTTGTTTGCTGTATATTAAGGAAGTGTGTGTGATGGTGTTTGTTCTGCGTTCGTTAGTGTTGGAAATTATATAACCGGGATGAACTCAAGTTACGGAAAATAAAAGTTTAATTATATGTCAGAATCAGCCAATACAAAATTCACTTCTGAGAGTGCAATTCATAAAAAAAATACAACAAAAAATAAGTCAAATGAACGATAAAAACGATACAAGATGAAAATCGTATTAAACTGGAAAGGAGACTTGGAATTCTGGTATAAAAAAAAAAAGGCGAAGGTTTAAAGAAAGTTGTTTGAAAAGCGAACGTTCAACAAGGAAGGAGGGAAGGAAGGAAGGAAAGTCAGTTGGTAAGGAGGAATATGCAAGGAAGAGGAGTGGTTTGTGACAGGATAGCAAAAGTCGAACGCAGAGGAGAAGTTTGTGGTAAAAAAAGGAAAGTGCATGAGGAAACTACAGTATAGAAAGGGAAAAAAAGTTACCGGAATCCAGAAAAATACAGAAGCGAAAGAGAAAATAAAATAAAAAGCAGTGAAGGAACGTCGAGGAGGAAAAGGAGAGGGAAATTTTTAAAAAGGGAAAGAAGGGAACAGTTTATTGTCAGGAGAAGAAAGAGTAACTGGAGTGAAGAATGCGGTAAAAGTTAAGAAAAAATAGAAGAAATAAAAGAACAAAAACAAAAGGCAGCGATAAAGATAAGGTAAAAAAGAAACAGGAAAAAAGAAAGAACAGGTGAAAAGGAAAGGCAAAATAGGGAAGGAAAGAGAAAGAACATGGGAGAAGAGGAAACGAAGAAAAGAACATAAAGGAAGAGGAGAACCCGAGAAGAAAGAAGACTATGTTTGCAAAGTGTCTTGTAATGAGGTGTGTGTGTGTGTGTGTGTGTGTGTGTGTGTGTGTGTGTGTGTGTGTGTGTGTGTGTGTGCGTGCGTTTCCTACTCCGTTCCCCTTATGACGAACGAAACCCGTATAATAAAAGACAATTCTCTCTCTCTCTCTCTCTCTCTCTCTCTCTCTCTCTCTCTCTCTCTCTCTCTCTCTCTCTCTCTCTCTCTCTCTCTCTCTCTCTCCACCCCACGTATCCAAACAACTTTCATGCCCGTTTTTCATCTTCCCTTTCTTCAAAACCCTTTCCCCTTATCTTTACCTTTCCTTTCCTATATTCCGTATAGATCCCGACCCTTTAATTCCCTATACTTCCCCTCCTCTCTTACTTTCTCTCCCTCCCTTCTGAACCTTCGAGCTTGATTGATCTTACTTCAAAACTAACCCTTTATCATATTTCGTTCTTCTCTCCCCCACCTACCCCTAAAATATCAGAGAGAGAGAGAGAGAGAGAGAGGAGGGGGGGGGGAAAGGGGGAGAGAGAATGCAAGGGTGGTTAACCTCTCCAAACGCTTCATTCCCACGCGTATTGAAGTAAATGAAGCAGAACCGAAGCAATTAGACACCGTGTGGCGGCAGTGGACGTGAAGTTTCTTTCTTTATCTTCAACTGAACGTAAGTAAAGATCAGGAACTCAGTACGTTATCATTATTTCTTGTTCTTGTTTTGAGAAATGGTGGTTGTAATGATGATGATGATGATGATGATGATGATGATGATTATGATGATGATGATGATGAAGAAGAAGGGGAGCAGGAAAAAGGCAAGGAAAAAGAGGAGGAGGAGGAGGAGGAAAAGGAGAAAGAGGAAAAAGAGGAAGAGATCGAGGAGGAGGAGGAGGAGGAGGAAAAAGAGGAAAAAGAGGAAAAAAAGGAAAAAGAGGTCAAATCACAACTCCTTTAACTTTTGATGATATTGTTGCAGCGACAGGGGTGATAACAGCAGCAGCACCACCAGCACCACCACCACCACCACCATCACCACCACCAACACCACCACCACCAATAAACATGACAATCCCAACAGTTGCAACAATGACAATAATGACGACGACAAAAAAAAAAAACAAAGCAGTGACAACAATAAAGATGCAAATATCGATGATGAAAAAGCAGGCTCCCCACTCCTCCCGCCCTCCACCCCCCACGCCTCCCACCCTGACGTTCCCACTACAGAAGCCTCACACCTTTAGCTTCACTCCTCAAATGACTGTGAGTTGAAGCTGAGAGGCATTCTGTGGGTCGTGTCTGAAGCCCTAACCTTCACCCCCTTCCCTTCTAAATACTGCTGACCCTCGAGTCCCTGAAAGCTCTGGTGATGCCCTTGTTCTTGTCTTCCCTTCAGTGTTTACCTTTCACAAGGTTATCTTTCAGTAATTAGGAGGAAGGTTGAGGGAAGAGAGAGGTAGAAGAGAAGGGAGGTGAGATTGGAGAAAGGAGATGAAGATGAGTCTGAATGGAAGGGAAGAGGAGAGAGAGAGAGGAAGGAGACAGGTTGAAAGGAATGGAAGAGAGGAGGAAAATGAGAGATTGAAGGGAAGAAAGGAAGAAGATAGCGTGAAGGAACGAGAAGTGTTAGCAGTGTGTTATAGCGTTCTTTATTGATTCATTTATTCCATTCATTTTTATATATGATGGTTACCGGTTAAGAGTAACAAAATCTATATATCAGCCATTCTTTATCTATCTATTTTATCTATCGTTAGATGTTTAAAGATGTGTTATAAGGCAATTTACATGTGTCTGGTTGTATCTAATTTCATGTTCATTTCAATTTCATTTCCACTTTGTATCATATCGCATAAAATATATTCTCTAACTTTCATCAACACACTTTTCCTGTTTTTTTTTTTTTTTTCCACGATTTTTACTTCGGACCATAAAGCATGAAATATATTCTCGGATTTTCTACCACACACTTTCCCAGACTTCCTACTCAGACGGGCTCACTCTTGCTGCCTGCCACGCCTTTCTCAGCACACTGCCCTCCCACCGCCTCACTCTTCCTTTGTGCCCTGAGCTTCTACTGACAGGATTTCTCGTAAATATAAAACGAAGGTCAGCGATGGAAGAAAACATCACCGAAAAGAATAAAAAAAGTAAGGAATGATTTTTACTACTACGTGACCGCTCTACACTATTACCAGATGGTCTTTTTGGGTTCCAGGTACTCTTGTCATTACCAATACTATTAACACACACCATTATTGCAACTACTACCACCAGCACCATCATTATCTTCATCACTATCAATACCATCAATATCTACTCGTACATCACCATCCGCATCACCACCACCACCAATAGTATCATCATTGATATTACCACTACTACTGCAATACATCATCATCACTGTCACTATCATCACTAATACTATTTTCACCACCACTTCTATCATTATCATCTATTCTTTTATCACCACCACCACCAACACCACCGCCAACAACAACAACAACAACAACAACAAAGCGGAGAAATTTACACATAATTTCTCCAGACGCCGTAACATTCCCAGCTGTACAAAACAAATGTTATTACTCACCATAGCTACAAGAAAAAAAAAATGTTAAAAATGAATTATCCTTCACACCACCTTCCCACTTCCATTCAGAGAGTCTATTTACATCAACCCGCCTTTTCTCTTCTCCATTAGATTACATGAGTTAGGAAAAGAAAATCTGAACTTATTTTCATAGAGTTAATCAGTTTTTGTTTTTTTTCATCACGTTTTACTTTTATTTTCTTGCCGAAGTCCATGTTTGCTCTAGAGGAGAGAAGTGATGAGGTGCCACAAGAGGAAAAGAGGAAAGAGGAGGGGAGGGGAGGAGGAAGGGAAGGGAAGAGAAGGGAAATGAAGGGAAGAGAAGGGAAAGCAAGGGAAAGTAAGGGAGGGGAAGAGAAAGGAAGGGAGAAGAAAGGATGGGAAGGGGAGGGAAAAGGAAAAGGTTAAGAGAAAGGAAAGGAAAGCGAATAAGGAAAAGAAAAGTACTAGGAAGGGAAGTAAAAGAAAAAAGATAGGAAAAGGAAAAAAGGGGAGTAGGAAAGAAAGGTAGGATTGAAGGAATGAGGAAGAGAGGAGGAAATGCTAGAAAAACAAAGCAAAACTAGATTAACAAGAAAGAAAAAGATGGAAAATGAAAAAAGGGGAAAAAATAAATACTAAGTTTAAAACTCTCTTACTAACCCAACCAACAAAGAAAAAGGAAAAATAAACAGATACATACAAAAAATGGAGAGAACAATAACCAAGAAAATCAAGGAGGAACGCTGTCACTTTACAAATTATCTCATTATTCATACTCCCAAGAACCGAAGAGAGAAAGTTCCCTAGATCCTGTGCTACATTAATTCACCCTTCTTAGTAACCTTTTATTCCCAGTGTGCTCCAGGCTGGTTCAGAAACTAAGGATACTATACAATCCCTCTCTGTGTGTGTGAGCCTGTGATTAATATTCTTTGTGGACGAAATAACATAATAGAGGTGAAGATTTATTTTACTTACTGTATATTAGAGAAACCAGGAGAGAGAGGGGAGGGAGGGAGGGTGGTTCGTATTCTTAAACACTTCTTTCCTTCACCTCCACTATTTCAAAAGGCTGTTTTTTTTAATTTACACTTCTCAAACACTTCTTTCCTTTACCTCCACTATTTCAAAAGACTTTTTTTTATTTACACGGGCGTTCTTCAGGTGCTTTTACGGTTCTAGAGGCAGAGTAGCAAGATCTCGACATCATTGACTGAGGGAACACTCTTGAAAATTCCGTTCATCATTTCTGTGGCCTTGGAAAACAATCGTGGTGAGAGAGCAAAGCGTATCCGAATAATGACCGGAGAGTCTTTGTACATTTCAAAGGCGATGAGACAAAGGAATGGAGAGAGACAATGGTGGACAGAGAGGAAAGGAATGCAATTATCACGATCCTAACACTGAGAAACCGACCCACTCCACCACCACTCCACCACCACTCCACCACCACTGCCCAAAGAGTCCCCAGAAACCACGGACATTGAACTTTTACATAAACTAGAGAGAAAATATGTTATCTTAAATAGAAGTCTCTCTTTCTTCTCCTTTACTCCCTTGCTTGCCACGCTGGAAACCCCACGTATGAAATGTAATTTTTTCCTAATTTACTCATTAACTTGTCCGCAGCATCGGTTAACTGAGGAATATTACACGGTTATTTCACCACAGCAGAAGTTTGGTATATAAAATACTGCCATCTCCATAAGGTTAGAGTGGGCTGCTGGTACACACACACACACACACACACACACACACACACACACACACACACACACACGTACCATGAGCATCATATTATAACAAGTTAAGAATTTAATTTCTTATCCCATTAAGTTTTAAACATAAAAAGGTAGAAAAGGGTGAATATTTTCGGCGTTGTTTACTATGAGCTGATTGGCTGGCTGACTGACTGACTGACTGACTGCCTGACTGTAGTGGTGTGGTCTGAAAATTGGGATATGTAGTGGAAGTAGTAATAGCAGCAGCATCAACAGCAGTAGTAGTAGTAGTGGTAGTAGTAGTTGTTGTTGTTGTTGCTCTTGTAGTTGCTGTTGTTGTTATTGTGGTGGTGGTTGTGGTTGAGATTGTAGTAGTAGCGAACCGGTTTTTATCTGTCTGTCTGTCTGTCTGTCTGTCTGTCTCTCGCAAACTAATTAAGAAGAGCCCATGTAGCAGAGATCCAAGTAGCAAACTCTACATAAGAACTTAAGAACATTGGGTAAACTACAGAGAGCCTTAAGGCCTACATGTGGCACTCCCTGTTGCTGCCACATTGATAGGGACACATAAAAGTCTGACTTCATACATCAATAGCTTGTTTTCCGGAGTCAGAGTTGGCATCCTGTATCTTGTAAGTTGTGTTAACCAATATAGCAAAAAATTGAGATAAAATGAAACGGAATAAGTAAATAAGTAGATGGATGAATGAATGAAATAGTAAAAAAAGTAAAAAAGAATTACTAGACAGATACCAGTGATTATATGCTATATTACCAAAACATATGAAGCAATAAATGGAATTGTGCTCTTGATACCTGTAGTTTTCACGTCTAGGATTTATAGAGCACCATAATATAAGAATCGAAAATAACATTAGAATACAAGTAAATAATGAAATCTACAAAAAACATCAGGCTTACATGTGTATAAAGTATAGTAACCTATTTCCATTTAACATCTCCATCTCTAGCATTTTTTTTCCATTCTGCTCAATCGACCTATTCAAGTCACCCACCATTCCATTCTCAAAGCTTTTTTCTTGAATTTTGCTGACATCAAAAAAATCCCCGAGTGAAAATTTCCGACAGGTGGTTTGAGGGATTGACAGATAGGTTGGCAGGCTGATTGACAGACTTATGGGCAGGTAGATGAGATGAACGGATACAGGGAGATGGCAAATTAACGTGATTTTTTACTATTGTCTTGTTTCCCTTGGTCTTACATTAAAAAAGGTAAGTTGATAGAGATGCAGAGATTATATGATAGACTGACCGATTACATAAGCCAATACCAATGAGAGAGACGCTTCTAAAAATACGGATGAATATTTACGACATATTTCCGTAAAAAGTAATTCCCTAATGTCATCTCAGTCAAGCGCGAAGCAGTAAATACTTTCACGGTCGCTGATTCCTTACAGTCTGGCTTCTAAAAGTTATGAATGTTGAAAGTTTTTATCAGAAGATTATCATGTAACTTGGGCAACGCACCGAAATATTGATCATTAGTCTAGATCAGCACAGTTAGCGTTAGTTGTTCAGTTCTGGCACGTGTTATCATTAATTAAATCATTACATAAGAGCATAACACGATAGGAAAATAACGGAAGGTGCAAGAAGCGCTGAGGCGTACATGTGGCAGTCTCTTTTCAATATTACGAACTTGAGCAAATAACATTACATCATAAAATCACATCATCATCATCATCATCATCATCATCATCATCATCATCATTAATGTTTTTACTAATGATAGTCAGATATATAAAAGAAACTACGGCGACGAGCAAATGGAAGGTATTTAGAGCAGGAAAGTTTGGACATAATGGAAAAGCAACACCTGCTTCTTCTTTCTCCATGAGGATCTCTGGAGCATAAAAACAGTAATGAACACGCACACACACAAAAAAACATTGCCTTTGTTCTTTACACATTTACCTCACGCTGCAGAAACTCATCAAATGTTTCAGGGAGGCAAGAAATAGCCCGGGACAACTGAAGCGACGAAGCAGTTCCTTGACCCTGCCGGCAGGTCGAGAAACCCACAGAAGATTAAGATCAAAGTTTACTAATACTGTGTCAGCTGAGGAGTGGCAGTGACGTGAGGGAGCTCCGGGACATGCTGGTATCTACTTTTACTCAATATCAGCTGACATGAAATCATAACAACTCTTTTATCTATTCCCTTTCTCCACGTTCAGGTCATTTACAGACATTCAGTAGCATAAACGTTGAATAATACTTGGTTTTCATTATCAAATTCTTGTTACAGTCACATAAAAAGAGATATTTTCTTTAGCACCTTTTTTGTACGCTTGAAAATTAATACAAAATTCGATTTTCAATATTAGATTATTCTTAGACTCATGAGTAGTCTTTTATTTGTTTATTTTCTTAAGGGACAGTTCTTCTGTGGAGATCTTTAGTTAGTGAACATTTTTTTATTATTGATATTCGATTTTCTAGTGACACATTATTCATCATATACTAAAAGACAAGCATCTATTTCACGTATATTCAGTTGGTCAGACTCCACACTGGCAGCACCAGAGCGTAGGTAAAGATGATCTACTGGGACATGATGAGAAAATGAGAGGGAAGGCGTAATTGCAAGCACCAAGTATGTAATTACGACAAGAAAAGGATAAAATCAGCGTCACTGAATGGAAGAGGGAAGCTTTGAAGGGAAATTGTGTCAAGAGAAAGAAAGATTGAGACACACGAGGCACCAAGGTTTTTTTTTTATCGGAGCGTGTGTATATCAGAGTAAATTCAAAAGTTCAGTATTTTTCAGTTCACGTATGGAAAAAAAGAACACTCGAGAAGAATTAAGCGGGAAAACGTTGAGCTAGGTCGTTACATTCAGGTAATAAGTGCAAATAGGTCAGAAAAATCTACATCAATGAGCGAAAGAAGAGGTAAAATTCTGAACAAATGAATATTCTCAGTAAAATTATGATAGAAAATCAGGCAAAAAATCAAAATGAAGGAAAAATAAAGATAAAAGAGGCAATTATGAATCTGGGAAGTTCATGAAAGTGTTGTCAGCTGTGACGTGACCTGACCCTGGCTGCACCACACAAGAGAGAGATCAGCTGGGGAAACGCGTCTACCACGGAAACTTTTGTTTTTGTGTAACGAAACGTAGTGTTTAGAGGAAAATATCTCATCACATTTTTTTTTTTTTTCCATTTTTTCCCCAGTTTCAGAAATCGAAAAAAAATAGACTTAAAAACCTTGATCTGATAACTGCTATATGATTTTCACTTGAATAAGGGGCATTGCATACTACTAAAATATTATTTAGAGTTTTTAGGAATACGGTTGAGATGAATGACATCTTTTCGCTTTAAAGTACAATTAGCACACTTTCCTCCTGATACACAATTCTGATGTCAACATTCTTGCATTACTATTCCTGATTTAACCGTTGCATAAAAGAAAAAGATAACATTTTTATTCATTGATCCGTACTGGCTAACAGAAAAATGTAAACAAATATTTCATTAAAAATATTTTCAAATTCTATTATTCTCTTATTCTTGATTTGACTATAACTTTTAGAAGAATTTTTTATATTATTTTTTCAATGTCCCGTGTATTTTTTGTTCATCTGTTGATTGGGGAATGTTATTTATTTCAAAAAGAACTACTGTGTACAGTTGAAAAGTCAAAAGACTTTAAACATCCTCAGCTTTCTGCAAATTATCACGTAAAAATATGGAGACATTTAGAAGTTAAAGAGGTGAGTTGTCACAAGTTGGAAACATTTTTAATTACTAAGATCAAACATAGAAACTTATCTTCGTTACTTTTTTTCTCTAGTCGTCATTAATTACAACTTCTCACAACTCGCTTTGTTTCTTGTCAATATCTGTTACGAATACGCTATTTTAGGACAAAGTTGAGGTGTCCATTGCCGTGAAAGACTTAATATGAATACCACCCAGACAGAGCAAGCCATTTTCTTCACTTGACCATTCACCCCCAACACTGTAGATGAGAAACTGAGAGGTCTGATGATGTGGTCGTCTGGTCATCAGGTCGTGTGGTATTGGTCTGGTAATCCAACTGGAGGAGTGATCTAGACTCGAAGGGCACTGTAATAGAGACGAGCATTGCGGGGTGTCTAGACTCTCCATTTGCCTGACGTGATTACCGCTGTGGGCAATCCAGGTTGGAACGCCGATAAGGTAATGAAAGGCCTTGGTAAGCTGCTCTCCTTCTTAACTTCCTCTCTTAACTTCCTAACTTAAATTTTTATCATAGTTCCTTTCCAGTTCAAGTTTTTATGAGATGTTTGCAAATTAATGATGTCTATTATTGGCTTTTAATGGCCAGTCATTTGCGAGATGGATTATGTTGAAATGATATTACTGTTTTTACTCTCTCTCTCTCTCTCTCTCTCTCTCTCTCTCTCTCTCTCTCTCTAATAAGAAGTTGTGACATTTTGAAACATTACACAAATCTACGAATGAGGAAGATTATGTGGAAACAAGCATATCTAATTCAGAAACTGATACAATACACTCAATGGCTTCTTATAGCTTCTCGTTCTTTTTTTTTATGTTCAGGATCTTATCAAGTTTTTTTTTTCCACTTACTGACGCCGAAAAGAAAGGAAACTGCTTCTCCAGTGTTAGAAGTACATTACACTGGGAACGAATATGGTGGTGAAAAACTCGGAAATTTCACAGTCATTTTTCCTGCCTAGTGAGGCTGATAACAAGGCAATGAAAAGGAACCACTCCCCCCCCCCACCACCACCACCACCACCATCACTACAGACACGAAAAAATGCCTGACTATATATATAATTCTCTTTTTTTACCTTTTTTTTACTTTTTCTTGCTCTACTTTTCTTTCGTCTTTTCTTCACTTTTCCCTGCTTCCTGTTCAGCTTCCATTTCACCCTCTTCATTTCTTTCCTCATCTTTCATCTGTCTTTGCCTTCCTCTTCACTTCATCTTAACTTCCCTCATACATCTCCTCCCACTCCTCCTCCTCCTCCTCCTCCTCCCACTCCTCCTCCTCCTCCT
>CM035191.1:10800692-10811023 GCA_020233015.1 Callinectes sapidus
TATAGGTAGATGGATAGATAGATAGATAGATAGACAGACAGATAAAGATAAATATAGATGGATGGATAGATCGATCGATAAATAAAAAGATAAACAGAAAGACATTTAGACGGATAGATAGACAAGAAGACAGAGAGAAACAGACAAAACACACACACACACACACACACACACACACAGAGAGAGAGAGAGAGAGAGAGAGAGAGAGAGAGAAAGAGAGAGAGAGAGAGAGAGAGAGAGAGAGAGAGGGTAAAATTTTCTACTCACACTTTTTAACACTCAATGCTATAACGCTCTTTTACAATATCACGTTTCATTTCCCCCCCCCCCCTCCCCCCCCCGTGCCTATTTCTCATTTTTCCCCTCTGCTGCTTTTTTTTCCTCCTATTTTCACACGCTGTCGCCCGCAATACTGCATTTTTCTTTTTCTTTTTTCTTTTTTATTTCATCTGTGTCCTGGTTTTCTTTCGGATATATACATACATTTCCCTCCACAATTTTCACCACCATTGTCTTTTTTTTCATTTCATTTTTTGTCTCTTCTCTTTTGCTGGGGGTTTCATATCTCCAATTTACTCTTTCACAAATCCACGTGCAAACGAGAACATTCACATTCTTTCCAATAGCCTTTATTCCCCTCGATTCATAATTTGTTGTACCATTTTTTTTCTCTCTTTTCTAGTTTTCTAGTATGAAATTTGTAATGAGTTGTACTTTGCTCTGTAAATGGGAGGAAAGAGAGAGAGAGAGAGAGAGAGAGAGAGAGAGAGAGAGAGAGAGAGAGAGAGAGAGAGAGAGAGAGAGAGAGAGAGAGAGAGAGAGAGAGAGAGAGAGAGAGAGAGAACTTGATAATCAGAAATTCCTATAAGAAATTCCACCGTTATTGAAAGTCCTATACAGCAGTGGCAATAAAGAAGAACGCGATTTGAAAGCTGCAGATTCTTCCAGTATTGAAGCACTGAAGGGAGGAATGACGTGTTAATCTACTTGTTTTAAAGGGCGGAATGACACGTAACTATCTTGTCTAACTAAAAGTGACGTGTATTCTCGCTTAACTAACGATATGGATGAACTAAAGGGAGGAATGACGTGTTTACTTACTTTTTTAACTTACGCTGAGGTGTGTTTTCATTTAACTAAAGAGATGGATGAAGTAAAGAGAGGAATGACGTGTCTATCTCGTCTAGCCAATGGTGAAGTGTATTCTTACTTAACTAAAGACACGAAGGACTTCATTACGTACCAGTTAAACGAAAGATACAAGTGATGTGATCCCTTACGTAACAAAACATCAGACAGACCACATACAAAAAACTTACATGAAAGAAAAAAAGAGATAAAACATAACCAACATAACATGGGATGACAGTCACTTGACGAATACCACAACTCTAATGAAAAAAATGATAAAAAAAACACACAGAGGAAAAAAATACAGAAAAAAAATCCTACAGTTGACGTCACACCCCTGACAGCACAACCCTCTGTAACCTTAATAGATGAAAACCACGGCTGTCCCTGTCTACTCCACATTATTACTCCTCATGAATCTCCTCCACCCTTCCCTCACCACCTGCTGATCCACTCGATTGGCTGACAGTTCCATCCACATCAGCCACACCACCAGCCGCCCCAACCACCCGCGTGACGTCAGCAGGGCGCCGCGTGAGGGATAGACCTGTGATTCTTTTAGAGGCTGACGCGACCTACACGACGTGGCGGCTGAGGGCGGTAAGTAAAGGTTCACTCGCCAAAGTATACGGAGGTCCGTCTTCAGAAACGCTTTGCTCTCTCACCGTGACTAATTTTTCAAGGCTACAGGGATGATTAGCGGAGATTTTTCAAGCGTGTTTCTCCGGTTAGTGATGTAGAAATGGTGTCAGTCTGCTTGCACAACCGTAAAAGCACATTTAAAAACTCGTGTACATTTAAAATAGACTTGTGAAATGCTGGAGGTGAAGTAAAGAAGCGTCTGAGAATACGAGCTTAAAACGGAGAATGATGCAAATTTGTTGGTTTTGAATGTCCGGGTTCAGCAAGTTTATTTTGAGACGTAATGACGTATACAAGACTTGAGAGAGGTATTGAAATGCGTGTTGAGGGAAAAACATCCATATTTGTTATCATTTTAGGACTGAATGGGATATATTTAGTCTTTTGATTAATGAATGACCGGTGTTGAATCAGTTTTTTCTTAATGATGAGTATTTTTCTTCTATTTTCACGTTTATCTTTGCGTTGAGGGATATATTGGGTACAGAAGGTTAGATTATTTGGATTAGCGAATTTACAAGGTATATAAAAGTGTGTAACTATCATTTTTCAGTCCAATAGTTGTGGTGGGAGAGCAAAGCGTTTCTGAATACGGCTCTTCGACACACACGAAGGATTTACGAGGGAACGAGGCACAATGGTCCAGTTCTCGGTACCTAAGCGAATTAATATATGCTTAAAACAACATGCAGCAGGACAGATCCTCTCTCTCTCTCTCTCTCTCTCTCTCTCTCTCTCTCTCTCTCTCTCTCTCTCTCTCTGACGAGCACTCAGGATATCAGTATTATGTTATGATTGCTGACGTTTTACATTGGATCATTTCAAGGGAATAGACTTTAAGGCCAATAACACTGAAATACGAGGGTCTCTTTCTTTATCTCTTCTCTCCTCTCTCAGTTCTCGGTTCCTTCACTTCTAATAACAGAAACACTCTCCTTTTCCTGCTTTCCTCCACCCCCTCCTCTTCCTTCTCCTCGTCGTCCTCCTCCTATACAAGACAATGTGTGTCACAGCCAAACAATATACATTCCCTTTACGTTTATTCACACTCCTCCTCCTCCTCCTCCTCCTCCTACTCTTCCTCCTCCTCATCCTTCCCTTTTCTTCTTTGTTATCGTTCCTTTTCTTATTAGTTTCCTTCTTTGTCTTCCTCCTTTCCCTCTATTTATTCCTCGTTGTTGTTATTGTTACTGATAACGATGTCGAGTGCTTCTGTTCTTGTTACCACTATTTCCTTTCTTGTTGCTGTTGTTTTTTGTTCCTGTTTCCTCTCCTTAACCTCCTTATCCTCCACCATCCCTCTCATCTCCTTCCTTCCTTCCTGTCCTCTTTTCCACCCACGCAAACACACGCAAACCACCAGACACACACGCGCTTCCCCGCTTCACCTCCCTTTACTGAGAGACACACACATGCGGCCTAGTTCCTCTGCTGCACCGCTCAAGCATGTACGTGAAGTTCTCCCGAAAATTTCCCCCAAGATAAATATTACGGCTGTTCCCACGCTCTATTTATCTTAGTTGATCCTCGCGGGGGAAACTATTCTAATTCTTGTTTCGGTTTTATGTAAAGGCGAGAGGAGAAAGTCTTGTCGGATTGTATTAAGGAATTGTCGGTGGTGGTGATGATGATGGTGGTGGTGGGTGGTGGTAGTAGTAGGAGTAGTAGTAGTATTTGTAGTAGTAGTAGTAGTAGTAGTAGTAGTAGTAGTAGTAGTAGTAGTAGTAGTAGTAGTAGTAGTAGTAGTAGTAGTAAAAGGAAGGAGAGGGATCGAAAAACAAAAAAAAATACAATTAAAGGAGGAAAACAATGGAGAACAACAAAAAGAAAAAAAATAGATATTGAAAGAACGAAAAATCAGACGAAAAGCAAACCAACCACCACCACCACCACCACCACCACCACCACAACCACCACCATCACCACCACCACCACCACAACCACCACCATCACCACCAACAACACATACACCACAAGCCATACACACAAACTCACGTACACAGCCACAGGGATATTAAACAAATAAAAAAAATGGAGAAACATAAAAAAAAACATCAATTTAATCTTGTTTTATTGACCGACACCTCAGTCACTCTTTTATTTATTCTTTTCAATCTCCCTTTATTTTACCGCTGGCTGGATTCCCCTCTAATATAAAAAAAAAGCACTTCAAGCAAGCAAGAGTAAAGGGGAAGAGTCTGATCGTGGTGTACGTACTCACAGCAAGGGGAGCAGCTGATCAAGGCTAAATCAACAACAGCTGGTACATACACTTACATTGTGATTAGTTACCGCATCACTCACTTGTAATGTATGAGAAGGGAATAACATATAATGGTACCAAAGTCTCTCTCTCTCTCTCTCTCTCTCTCTCTCTCTCTCTCTCTCTCTCTCTCTCTCTCTCTCTCTCTCTCACGTGTGCAACCGACATGTGCAATGAAAATTAGGTCAGTGGCTTCTCCCTAGTTTAATATAATTGTTTTGTTCAAATTTAATGTATGATTTAAAAAATATAAGAGGAGGAGGAGGAGGGAGGGAGGGAGGGACGGAGGGAGGGAGGAACAGAGGGAGGGAGGGAGGGAGAAAGCAACAACAACAATAACAACAACAACAACAACATAATCACAAAACAGGAAAGAATAAAGAATAAGACGTAGGATATGGTCAGAGAGAGAGAGAGAGAGAGAGAGAGAGAGAGAGAGAGAGAGAGAGAGAGAGAGAGAGAGAGAGAGAGAATGGAGGGTCAGCAACTCCATATCTTTCATTAGAAGAAGATCAAACAAAGCACGTTGATCCAACTGACGTGGAGAAGGGCGGAGGAAGACGAGACGAGGAGGCGATGAAAGAAAACGGAGAAACGAGACTAGCAGGAGTAGTGGGGTGTGAAAACAGTGCCCCGTGTTCTCTGTTATTTGTGCGTCTCCCTTCCACTTTTCATTTCACAACACTCTACAGCAAGAACAGCGATTTTCAAGGGTGTTTTCATAATTCAGCAACATTACTTAACAAGAAATCTGATTTCTCAATTGTAAAAACAGGGAAGAAACAATTTTTTCAGACATTTCAACGTCTTTGTCCTATTCTTAAGCAAGCTCGGGAGTTTAACTCGAAATCTGCCTCCTCAATGTTACACCTACTTTTAACAAACTTTGAAGAAATGTACGGTGTCTTTCAAGTGTCTTTCCGTGATTCTAGATATAGTTTAACGAGTCCCCTACCTCCTCAATTGGTAAAACACATCCTTTTCACACTGGAAGAAATTACTAAGGCTTTGAAGGCTGTTTCCGTGGTGATAGTAATGGTTTTAAGAAGCATCCAGCATCTCCATAAGAGAGGGTTGGGTGGCATAGTTGGTTAATGCAGCAAGTCTTGGGTCTCCGGTGCTGGCGGCCCGGGTTCGAATCCTTGCCAAACCTAGTTGCCCAGTGGGAGATGTAGCGCTCTTCCGTTAACAGTGGTGCCATATGATCTAAGCTGTTGCGGCATCTAATGGAGTCATTTCAGTTACCAAAGATAATTTATTTTAACCAAGCTTGAAAGGGAAGAACCGAAGCTTTCAATGGTATTTCTACGAATCAAGCAATAGTTTAACAAATATTCTATATCTTTAATTGTTAAAACACAAATGAAAATACAACTAATCAACTCGGTAGCCTTTCTGAATATTCCTTATCAAATTATAAAGGTTCATTACGCTACTCAGGCAACGAAACACAAATATTGTAGAAAAGTTACAGCAGGAATAGTGAATATCAAATGAAGTCTGAAAAACATTTGACGGACTAGAAATTTAATAACGTCAGCTAACACAAGCCTTATTAAGCTTATTAAGAAACCTAATAACGTTCGATGTAGTGATGCGGAATAAAACATAATGAATTTTCTTACTTCAGCTTCCTCTCTGTGAATATTCCCAGCAGATCTTCTTCTTCTTAGTGCACCGCTGCCTTCATTATCGAGCCCTTGTTTACAACCGTCTGGTAAACACATGTGCGTCTCCTTTTGTAAATTACTGAGTGGTTGTTCTCTCACTTCATTCTCTATATTCTTCAATAAATTCTTCCCCCATTTCGATTCACGTCACTTCACTTCACTTCACACGCATCATATTGTACCGGTAACTTGATGACATGCTCACTTCACGGCCGAACGAAACCCTGATTAGCCGAAGTCCGAGCAGTTTTGTCTGGTTCGAGTCGGCTTCGATGCTTCATTTTTCGTGTCGTCTCTATTCATCTGACTCCGCTTTGTCCTCATTTCATTTTTTTCTGGTACTTCTTTTTCACTACGTGGTGTTCGTTATATTACGTCTCCTTTTAATGTCTTATTTTTTTTACCTTGGTTGTATTATTCTATTAGATTTTTTCGGTGTCAGTAAAGCCTGTATTCAGAAACCCGTTGCTCTTTCTCACCACAAGTATATTCAAAGGCCACAGAGATGATTGGCCATATTCTCTAGTCGCCAATGTAGCTCAAGCCGTCATCCCGTAGTACTGACTTATGCAGAGTAAGAAGATTAGCGAGTATCGGATGTCGCTGTCGTCAGTGCTTAGCCTGAAAAAATACATCTGACTGCACGACGAACATAATACTGCTTTGTATTCATCGGCTTTTCTGTCACGAGAGATAATACACAAGAAAATATGAGTCGTGCATGTGAGGACGAAACATCAATACACCGTTGCCACTTCTTCACTGGGATGTAAAAGGGTTTCAACTTGTACCGCATCAAATGAGGGTTCCCTTGTTACAATAGAATTATGCATGTGTTTTATTCCACGCTTAAAAACACGAGAGATCACCAGCAAGACCCGTGGCAGTGAAGAGAGTAAGTAGTCACGGCAACAATGCAATATTAAATGGCAACTCAATGTGACAGCAGAGTAAGTCATAAGTTTAGCCCGAGATTTAAATGGCTACAGATATGAGAGATGGCCACTAAGGTCTCTGAGGTAATAACATGGCATTCAATTATGGTAACATCAGACAATCTTTCCTAATAGTTTCAAATATTTTTCCTCGTTTTTTATTAGAATTTTATCTATTTTTAACCACTTTGGGGGAGCTTTTTTTAGACTTCTTGTTGCCCTTGGCCACAGATCCTCTTATGTAAGGAATACGGAAAGAATAAAATAAAGAAAAGGAAAGAAAAATCATTACCTCTCTCTCTCTCTCTCTCTCTCTCTCTCTCTCTCTCTCTCTCTCTCTCTCTCTCTCTCTCTCTCTCTCTCTCTCTCTCACCCCTCCTCATTTTTCGCCCATGGCCATCTCCTTGACATTCAGAAGTTTAAAACACGGCACAGCACGAGCATTATAAGCCAGACTAACCATAACAGACACTCGTGCTGTATCAGTATCACCAGACACACCGCCTACCACAGCTGGGGAAATGAACGAGTCTTAAATCTTCTGGAGCTGCAAGGTAAGGGAAAAGAAAAAGGAGAATTGCCCATGAAATATTCCCGTTGTAAGTCTCGCCGTAAAATTTAGACACGTGCCTTGCTTACTGTTGCGTCTAGCTGAGGTGCTACATAGATGGCGCCACTGCAGCCACACATTGATCTCCGGAAGGTAGTGAATGTCTCTCTCTCTCTCTCTCTCTCTCTCTCTCTCTCTCTCTCTCTCTCTCTCTCTCTCTCTCTCTCTCTCTCTCTCTCTCTCTCTCTCTCTCCACCACGTTATTACTGTACTGTGTCTTTTGTCTTGTTATTCACCTTCCTGGCGTATGAAGGAGACAATGTAAGTAATAAAGTTTTCCAGGAGTGACAGAACAGCAGCTTCTTCTCTTTCCTCCTCTCATGAGTTACCTTGACCGAGGTCGCTAATTAATAAGTAAATGTGTAAATAAGTTAATTAGTAAATAGAGAGATGACTTGATAAATGAACAAGTGCGCAATAAAATGAGAAAGGCAGATAAATGAGAAATAGATACATAGGTAGATAAATAAATATAAATAAATGATACACGAATACATAAATAAAGAAATAGATAACAAAAAAGAAACGCACACAATAAAATCTAGAAAACAAACACACTCACTGAAAGCATCAAGGGAGAATCCATTATACTTTCATGAAAAAATAGTTAGACAGATTAGAAAGAAATAAAACATGCGCCAGTGAAATAAAATCGTACACACAAAAAAGAAATCTAGAAGAAAGCACACACACTCAAAGACTCAAGAGAAAATCCTTCATACTCTCATGAATAAAGAAACACACAGAGTGAAAATGAAATAAAACTTGCAAAAGTGAAACAGCGTCGTAATATATCATTAAAATAGTGAGAACCTCGTTAGAGAATATACGTATCTTTTCCAGCATATTTCTCATTACATAAAGGAGATGCTGAATTAACACCTTTAGTACATAGTCACATTTTTATGACGAGTTTTGGGTGTGATTAAATGATTTTATTGATATGAGGAAGGGTCTGTGGAGGGCGGAAGGTTTATGGCCAGAGTCTATCATTTTAATATCTATATGAGGTTCTGAAGCTGTATAAAATCGACAAATGATAAGCAGAATGAATATGAAAATGTGTCCCAGTACTGAAGGGATTAATATCGTAGGAGAATGACGCAGTATATTCAGTACCAACCCTTTCACTGCCACCTGATATATCTTTCACCGAGAGAGAGAGAGAGAGAGAGAGAGAGAGAGAGAGAGAGAGAGAGAGAGAGAGAGAGAGAGAGAGAGAGAGATAAGAGCATTTAACACGCAAGGTCACACACACACACACACACACACACACACACAGGGCCGTGGACTCTTTGATCCCTAACCAGCGGAAGATACTCCTCGTGGAAAAGCATAAAAAGGAGGATTGAGAAGGAAGGAAGGAGCAGGACGAAAACTTCATACGTAACCCCATCTTGATTCTCTTTCCACAGTCTTAAACACCTCTGTATCGCACCTTCATTACCCTCATAAAACTATACTTGAGGTTACATGGGTTTTCAAGAATTATTTCATGATTCTAGTGACAAACTGATAAGATTTCTGCATTATTAATAGAAAAGGCAGTCACTGAAATCTCAGCTAATCATCTCCGTGGCCTTGGTGAAGTGACATCGGTTTTCAAGGATGATTTCATGTTTCTATTGACAGGTTAACATGAATTATAAGAAAGACAACCCTATGAACCCAGCTAATCATCTTTGTAGCCTTGGAAAATAGCCGTAGTGAAGTGACATGGGTTTTCAAGAATGATTTTTACTAAAATGACAAAATAACAAGACTTCTGTAATATTGATAGGGAAGGTAATCTTGAGAACACTGCTAATCATCTTTTTATCCCTTTAAAATAGTCGTGGTGGGAGAGCAGAGGATTTCAAAAGACTAGGCTGCGGTGTCTTGTCTCCCGGGACCGCCTCTGACACTGAGTAATGAGTGGAGAAAACTTTGTAATGGAATCTTAACCACGTAGACATTATCACGTAAGTGCAGATCTGGCGAGAGAAATTACCGGATCTACCAAATGATTATTAACCCTCGTAAAAGAGATTAACAAGGTAGTATCATAAGGATAATGTAAGTATGTAACATTATTTTTAGGCCTAACGAAAGATGGCTTGATAATGGTGTTTTGAGTGAAATTTCGGTGTAAAACATTATTTCTAGACATAAAGGAGTGTAGATAATGTATAAGTGTGTGAAGAGTGTTAATGAGATTTTTAAAAAGTATGGGTGTCTTGAGAATATAGGGCTAAGAGATATAATATAGTCCTAACGAAAGAACTGGCAGGACTAATAGATAAAATTAATCGGCTTTACTTGAATACCAAACATCCTAATCATTTCATTAAACATATCCCACCAACAATGGCTTTTTTTCTACTTCGAATAATAAAAATAATTAGGAAATGAATACAGGGAAGGCGAAACAATAAATTAACTCTATTCTCCTAAAATTTCGAAGACCTTTCCAATTTTACTCTAATTACTAACATCCAAATCAACTTACAATAGGGTTTTTTTCTACTTCGAATAATAAAACTGAATATAGAAGAACAATAGAAAATCAGAAAATGGGAACCAATAATTTAACTCTATTCTCCTAAAGTTTCCAATATCTTTCCAGCTTTACTCGAATTACTGACATTTTTCTCCGTTCCCCGCATTACTTCAGAGATCGATGCAGATTACGTGCGCGGAACAGAGAGAATAAGACAGTCAGCTCCCAAATGCACCCTTTCCACCTCCCCCTCCCCTCCATCCTCCACCTACTGATGATTACACTATCCTGCGTCATTCTTACTATCCTACTAGTATCCTACGCTTTTCATACTCTTTCTGTCTCTACCTTGGTATCCTACGGTATTTAATCCTTATGATCTGTTTTTTTTTTTCTCTCTCTCTATTATATTTTTTTTCTAATATCCTACAGCAATCCTAATAAAAGCTTAGTATCCTATTCCTCACACACTATTTTCATCCTATCTTACAATCCTACACTTCTATTATCATCCTAAATGTCTTATGCTACGTCTTTTACTACCTTACGTCTCTTTTTCACCACCCTACACCATAATACCTCCTTGACTATGCTAAACACT
>CM035191.1:10881923-10939602 GCA_020233015.1 Callinectes sapidus
CGAAGAGAAAAGGCATATTAGGAGAGCTTGAAACTTTCCTCTTCCCTTCCCTAATTATCAAACAGCAACGGAGAGAAGGCTGGAGATGCCAAGCCAACTTCTCTAAACAGGTAGACAGGAGGACCGACAGGCAGTGTGTGTTGTAAGGTTTCTAACGTAAATATAATTGAAGATTTTTTTTTCAATCCTCTTTTTGTTTTAGTTCGTTGGTTTGTTTTCTTAAAGGGAGAACGAGTGTAAGTTGTTGTTGTTGTTGTTGTTGTTGTTACTGTTGTTGTTAATGATGATACACTTTTTTGTGTGTGTTCTTTTCTTTTTCTTCTTCTTTCCTCTTTTCTTATTCTTTTTTATTTTTCCTTCTAATTTTTCTTCTTTTCTTATTGTTTCTATTTATTTCCTCTTTTTTCCCTTTTTCTTCTTCATTTCCTCCTATTTCCTCTCCTTTCCTTTTTTTCCTCTTCGTTTTCCTTTTCTTCTCCCTTTTTCTCCTTCCTCTTCATATACTTTTTTACACTTTACCCCTTCTCCTCTTCCTCTTCCTAATCCCCCTTTCTCTACCTTCTTTTCTTATCTACCTCGCCACTATCCACTTCTAACAGCAGTAACAGTACCATCGCGAACACCAATAACAATACTACACGCCTATTACACTATAACAGCCAAGGACACTCAATACAGATCTTTACAGAGCCATTAACTATGCACGAGGCAACATGCGAACCTTTTACTGAGACCAGGAAGCGTCAACAACATCCCTCGTTACCCCATTGTGCTTGATACTTATTGTACCTTCCCTGTTATTCATGCTCTACGAGTTTCCTCGCTTCTTTGCCTCTCTTGCCTGCAGCCTAGCGTATATACTCGCTTACTCGTCTACTGTTACTACTAATGCTACTGTGAGCTACTGTTGCACGGGTGCCTAATTGCATGTTCCTTTAGATGTTTCTCTTAGTTTCTCTCTCTCTCTCTCTCTCTCTCTCTCTCTCTCTCTCTCTCTCTCTCTCTCTCTCTCTCTCTCTCTCTCACACACACACACACACACACGCGCGCGCTACACACGCGCACACACTCCACACACACACACACACACACACACACACACACACACACACGCACGCACGCACACGCACACGCACACGCACACGCACACGCACACGCACACGCACACGCACACACGTTGTTCGTTTTCGTAGGAGTTATTTTTAAAGGTTTGGAAATGAGAGAGAGAGAGAGAGAGAGAGAGAGAGAGAGAGAGAGAGAGAGAGAGAGAGAGAGAGAGAGAGAGAGAGAGAGAGAGAGAGAGAGAGAGAGAGAGAGAACCCCTTTCTCTCATGGGTGGCAGGAATCCACAAACAGATGCATTAAATACAAACACCTGTCGGCACTGACGCGCACCCGGGAACAGGTGAGACGCCCTGCCACCCAGCCACTGACACCTGCACGTTCCTGTCCTCCCCGCCCGTCACCTGTGGAGATACTACACCTGAACCCCCCCTCCCTCACTGGCCCACTCCATTAAACATTAAATCCTTTTCCTGCTCTGTTTCCCTTGCCCCTCAATGCTCTAACTTTTCTATCATTTTTGTTTGCTTACTTCCTCCCTTGCTTCTCTCCGTTTTCTTTAATTCCTGTTTTTAGTTCCTGTTTCTGTTTCGTTACTTAGCTTCTCCGTGTTTAATTTCCCAGATTCGTGTTGCAATTTCCTGTTTCTGTTCGCAGGTACATCCTATGCCTCTGGTCCTGCCTTCACATGCTTGTCTCTGCTTCCCTTCCTCACCTTCTGCCTCAGCTTTTTATGTTCATCCTATGACTTGACTTTATTTAAGGGGGAGGCTTCAATACATCTATCCCTGACTTTCGACTAACTCTTTTGACCTGTAAGGGGCCTTGCAAATTAGTGGGTTTTTTTCTTTTTTCATTGTTTTTGTTGTTCTTGATCAGCTCTAAATCTCACGTTAAAAAAACAAAATTATAATTCAGATCACTGCTTCATTCCTCAGCCTTTGATACAAGAGAAGAACAAAGAATGACAGAAGGAAATACATAAAGAACGAAAACATTAAGCATAAGCAAAATGCAAAAGTGTAATTATGTATTGACTGCAACTAAACTGGGGATCATTAGTTGCAATAAGCTGTTCATTAACACCCCTAACTATAACCGCACCAAACAATTCACCCAGACTCATTAACTAACACTTGTGACTTATTTTTTTCTGAACACAACTTTATGACCATAACTGAGCAATGAGATACGAAACACACTATCTCACTCATTGGGAGTTTTAAAAGAAGATTGGACAAGTTTATGGATGAAGATAAGTGGAAATAGGCCGGGGAATTCGCATAGGGGACTGCCACGAATAGGTCTAACGGCCTCTTGCAGCTTCCCTCATTTTCTCATGTTCTTATAATCACGTTCAGATCTGGTAAACTAACCCATCATCTTTCTCCATCCAAGGTCTTTAGTGTCCACGAACCAATCATTACTGTAGCATTGGAGCAGTTAAGCCAGCAACAATTAGGTGAGAGTAAACAACTAATTAATCCAGTGTGTTGAGACTAGACTGGTTTATCCAATTAGATGGAGAAGCGTGGGGCGAGAGAGTAGGAACGTGAGTCAAGAGTTATTGGAAGCTGCTTGTCGTGAAATCTGATCGAGTGAGTGATTGAGAGACAGGACGAACGGATCAATACAAGGATAAATGGATGAAAAAGACGATTATACAGGTTTTGCTGCGGGAGGTGGAAAGAGAGGAAGTGATTCAGAAATACAAAAAAAAAAAATAGGATAAGGTTCCGCAACATAAAAGAAAGACTGGAGAGGATTTTTGATAAATGTATGAATTTTTACAATGGGAGAGGTGAAGTTTTGCAATGGGAGAGTTGTAAAAAGTGTGAGTGATTAAGAAATACAACAAAAAAAATAGAGAGGAGGGGAGAAGACCAACTGTGAGGCCTAAACACTAAAATCTTTAATTAAACTTACCATAGAAACTTGGGAACTTCAGAAACCATGGCTCCGAATAACTTGAATGAGGGTCTTATATGTTCTCCTCTTCCACATTCACCCTATATTCAACATGTAGTAGTAGTAGTAGTAGTAGTAGTAGTAATAGTAGTAGTAGTAGTAGTAGTAGTAGTAGTAGTAGTAGTAGTAGTAGTAGTAGTGAGAAAAGAAAAAGAAAAAGAGGAGGATAAGGAGGAAGAGGAGGAAGAAAAGACAGCGAAGACGAGTATAATAACAATAGTAGTAGTTATCGTTAAAGTTGTTATGTCTGTGATGATAGAAATAGCAGTAGTTGTTATTGTTACGGCCGTTGGTGATTGTAGTGTTGTTGATGATGGTAGTAGAGGTAGGGATAGAACACAGCACACACGGACAACACTGGTCCACGCAACACAACACAACACAACACAACACTGGCAGGCGCGGCGCTCGAGACGCCAATAAAGACCCATTGAAGCTTCATTCTCTTGTATGGAGGATTCGAGACTCATGGCGCTTCGGATCAACACCGGAATAGAATCATGACCTTTGTAAGAGAGAGAGAGAGAGAGAGAGAGAGACCACCACGAACAAATCAATAATCAGAGAGAGTAATAGTAGACAGTGAGGCATAAACACACGCCTTTCGGAACCCCGCCTTCATTAAGCAAACATCCATTCACTCGTGTCGCCTTAATCTGACTACCGTGTTTGTGCTGCGTCAGTAAGCCACGGCCACTCCGACCTCCTCCCAACCTCCACTCACTCTCTCTCTCTCTCTCTCTCTCTCTCTCTCTCTCTCTCTCCTGTATATTTTTACATTCTAACGCTGCTCCTACTGCCCTGTCAACGCTGATGTGTACTGTCTACCCTACATTTCCATTACTAACACTGCAAGCTCCTCCGTTTTCTACCAAAAGTTATCAATTCAGGGCAAATGACTTAAATATTCTCATTGTCAAACTAATTCTGCCATAGGAGTGAAAGGAGAGAAAGAGTAACTTAGATCCGTATTCAGAAATGCTTTGCTCTCTCATCACGACTATTTTCCAAAGCCACAGAGATGATTAGCGAGATTTTCAAGAGTGTTTCTCCAATTATAAATGTAGAAATCTTGTCCCTCTACCTCTAGAACTATAAAAAAAAAAAAAAAATACACCCTTAAAAAACTCGTCTAAATTTGGATAAAACCTCTCGAAATAGTGAAAGTGAAACGCAGAAGTGTTTGGAAATACGAGCTTAAGGATAGGCAGGCCCATCTTTCTTCCCCACCACCACCACCGCTACCACCCCCACCACCGTGACCACCACAATAACAAAGTAGGTCGTTAGTGGCGCGGAAAGAGGTCACCGCCACAGAGAAAGCCTGTCACACACGCACCTTTTGCTGCGACAACACACTCACATCCAGCTCTTCATGTTTTGAATGAGTCGCTCCCAAAACCTGAAGTGGAACACATGTACGCTGACCTTAATTAATTCTCCCCCCTCTCTCTCTCTCTCTCTCTCTCTCTCTCTCTCTCTCTCTCTCTCTCTCTCTCTCTCTCTCTCTCATTGCACATTAATCCCTTCACTACTGGGACGCGTTTTTATATCTATTAAGTTTATCACTTGGCGATTTTCTAGACTCAGAAACTTTTGTGGTGATTAAAATGAGACATACTCTGGCCATTAATCTTCCCACCCCCCGTAGACCTTCCTAATGTCACTAAAATTGTCTAATTACACCCAAAACTCAAGGTGAAAGTCCGCCCCAGTACAGAAGGGGTTAATAATTCTCTGCCCTTTCCCTTTCTGTTAGATGTTAACATATAATAATACGATAAAAGGTTGAATTTTAAAATTTGCCAAGATATCTTACCATGAGTCATTATCTTGTAGCTGGTTAGAATACACATTGATTATTGATTATCGTACCACCTTTGCTTTTCTGTTAAACATTTACATTTAATAAAACACTAAACGCCTAAATTTGCAGATTCACCAAGATATCTTACAACGAGTCATTATCTTGTAGCTGGTTAGAGTACACATTAATTACTGCTTATCGTACAAATGCTTCACGACCTCCCAGCGCAGCAGCTCGGAGCCTCGGCACTCACCCCGGCGCCAGGGAGACGGTGCATGCGAAGCGAGATAGCCCCAGCAGAGCCCTCTATTGGTCTGATTTCTTTTCTCTGGCCCTAATGAAGAGGGATCAAGGGATGGAGGGGGAGGAAACAAAGAAAAAATAAGACTGGTTCACTTGGCAACACGAATTATGAGAATTACGTGAACGTTTGAATGATTTAAGTTTTTATTCCTATTTGAATGAAATCATGTGAATTTCGTGATGCAGATTTAGTCTCTTAACTCATCATTTCTTCGCAATTCTGAGGACGATGCATAATAGGACAAAATAAAAGGCAGTGACGATTTAATTACAAATTCAAGAGTAATGGTGGAGTCTACGGCGCCCAGAGGAATCTTATCACATCTCATGGGAAGAAAAACATTCCCTTGAGGCAAAACAAACACATAAGTCGTCAG
Source organism: Callinectes sapidus (assembly GCA_020233015.1). Lineage (NCBI taxonomy): Eukaryota > Metazoa > Arthropoda > Malacostraca > Decapoda > Portunidae > Callinectes > Callinectes sapidus. The sequence goes on from CM035191.1 coordinate 10,887,441, forward strand.
TCTGTTACGAGGCAGTGGTGGCGACGGCCGTGGTGGTGATGGTGATGGTGGTGGAGACAGTAAGTCGCTGTTGCTTGGTGTGAATGTAGTTATCAAAATAATATAGTACAGATAGTAAAATTAAGAACGAGGAGTAAGTAAGGAAATACAAATGGAGAAGAAAATACCAATTGAATAAATACGAGGATTAGGAGGAAAAATAAATAGGAAAAGTAAAGGAAGGGAAATGAAAGACCAAATTAAAGAAGGAGAACGTAAATATATTGGAACCCCCTGCCTCCCTCCCCCCCCCCCCAAAAAAAAATACAATGGACAAAGAGAAAGAGAAGGAAGAAGGAGGAGGAGGAGGAGGAGGAGGACGAGGAGGAGGGGGAATTGGAGGTCATATTTTGTTAGCTAAGAGAACGTCAGAGGCAAAAGACATCATCATTGTTTTATTACTTTTGTTTTGTTTGTTTTGTTTTTGTTTTCTCTCTTACCTGATCTTTTTTCTGGAATTATTGTCTACCTAACCCCATTCAGTCACATGGGGAGAGAGAGAGAGAGAGAGAGAGAGAGAGAGAGAGAGAGAGAGAGAGAGAGAGAGAGAGAGAGAGAGAGAGGATATAAAAAACAAAAACTAGCATTCTGACATTGACCAAAGGAAGGAAGGATTCACAAAAGGAACATCAAGATTTCTTTACTTCGTTTCATTTTCTTTGTGCCTTTTTGTAACACGCTTTTCAATTCAACATTTCTTCTAATCATCATAAAAAAATACGCTAACATGTAGAGGGAAAACACTTTTAGCCAAATCACCAAAAGAAATACACAGAAACCACTTGAAAATAAGCTTTGCCCACGGAACTAAAACATGATCGAAGCTAAGAGACGCTTCAATTATCACACCATAACACTACTAGATGGCGCTGGGTGGGGATAAAGTAACAGAGAGAGAGAGAGGGACTGGGTAGACCTTTAATTGACACACCTTGTTTTGTATACCTGTACTGGCCATGTGTTTTGAGTTCCTGGCACACCTGTGATGGATGGATGGTTCATTGTTATTGGTAGAGTACACCTGTGATGGGTAGATGCAAACAGTTCAAGGGTAGTGCTATGTTTGTTGATTGATGTATATGTGGAGGAGGAGGCATAGTGAGTAGGCTGAGAAATAGATAGAAAGATATAGATAAATGGATAGATCGATAGATAGATAGATAGGTAGATAGAGGTAGATAGATAGATATATGGGTAGGTAGATAGGTATAGATAGGTAGATATAAATAAATACATACATACATACATACATACAAAGGTAAACAGATAGATAGACAGACAGACAGATTAGTCGATTAATAATTTAACTAATTGATTGGCTGGTAAAATAATGGCTAGATCAGAGAGAGAGAGAGAGAGAGAGAGAGAGAGAGAGAGAGAGAGAGAGGGTCACTGTCCCTTCCGTTGAGGTCACTTCGAAGTGTATTGAATTGCTGCTGTCACTGTCCCATTCAAGCGCAGGAGAGGCCTTTCACATTCTCTCTCTCTCTCTCTCTCTCTCTCTCTCTCTCTCTCTCTCTCTCTCTCTCTCTCTCTCTCTCTCTCTGCCCGTGATATGTGTGAAATTCATGCTGCTTCTGCCCTGGATTCTAAACTCCGGAATTTGTATTTGAATTGTCCCAAAGCTGGCAATAGGGACAGCGTTCATTAATAGCGACCCTCTTCCTCCTCCTTGTCTCGTCGTTGTTAATGTATGCAATGCCTCAAACAACAATTTCCTCAACTCTCGCTGTCGGGGGTTGTCGGGAGATGGTAATAGTGTAAACCCAGCCAGCCTCACCCTCCCTCCACCCACCACCTTTCACCCACCCACACTAAGCTATTGAGTGGTACAAGTTTAGCAGCGTAACCAGACGTGATGAAGAGTGATGGCCTTTGACAGGAGTGTTATGACGGACGCCTCGCCACCCTTGGTATTAAATAACGCGTGGCTCTCTCTATGTGTCTGGCTCGGTGTGGAATAATATGAAGAACGGGATTATTACGACAGCCTTGCCAATAGGATCAAGATTCGTCGAGGAGACATAAAGGGAAAATACGGAACATGTTTATAGATGTAGTGAGTGAGGGCGTTGTGTAATAACTAAAGCAGAAAACGAAGAAGAGAGAAGAATAAGGGAGGAAAAGAAAGTTCAAGATAGATTTTCCCAGTAGGACGAAAAAAAGAGTGAAGATTCATGGAAGGAGCAAAAGAGAACGGTGAGTAATGAGTAACAGAAGATATAGTAGAGAGTACGAGAATGAGTGAGAGAGTTATAAATACATAGATATAATACACAAACACCAAGTCCAAAATAAGAGAAAATGACGGGGCTAGACTAACTGGACGAAAGGAAGGGAGGTTCGTGAATCCAAAGAAGCAAGACGAGGAGAGAAAAGAAAACGGGAGAACCTCAATGTGTCCGAAAGCAGCAAATATCCGTCTTTTTTTCCTGCCCAGACCAGTTCAGTAGAGGGCGTGGGATTGACAGCCTTTGTAACAGCTCAAACTTTATCATTTTTCTCTTCTTAATGCATTCTATTTTGTCTCTTATTCCTAATTTCGAGCAATGAATGTGGGTTGCGTCCGTGGCTGCAGGAGAGGAGGGGGCAGTGTCAGTGAACCTTTGCCGTACTAAACTGCAGCGACCCGGAAATGGCTTTGGTAGTTTAGGGAGATAAAGGGGCGGCGGATGAGTTTATCTTTATTAATTTCACGGTTTTTATGGGTGTTAGCTCAGGTGCTTCACTCTCAAAGCTAGAGCGTCGTTATAGTTAGATAAAGTGTGTTCACCTCAGCACCGCGACCAAATGGTAGGTAAAAGTGACTCTCTCTCTCTCTCTCTCTCTCTCTCTCTCTCTCTCTCTCTCTCTCTCTCTCTCTCTCTCTCTCTCTCTCTCTCTCTCTCTCTCTCTCTCCATCTTTTCATTTCAAATTAAATTGGTTGCTGCTTCTTTGTAAATCTTCTCTTGTTGTAACATTTATCATCATATTATTTTTTTTTATTCAGTGAGTAAGTTTTTTTTCTATTTTGCTTTGCTTTTCTTGTTTTATTCTTTTAGCTCTTGCCTGGAGACCTTCGCACATAAAAGATAAAAAGATAATAAGAGAAAGAAATACAAGAACACGAGAGAGCAACATCAACTACAAAATAAAGAACGAAAAAAACACATAATAACGCCACCAAAAATAACAGAAAATACGACATAAGAACTTAAAAAAAGGAAAAGTGTGAACAAATAGATGAAGAATGAATAAATGAAAAGAAACAGGATATATAAAAGAAAAAAAAACATTCATGCAGTCACCGGACAAAATAAAAGACAAATGCTCTTCACTTTATTGTGATAAATTTTTCAATCTCAACATAGACTTCCATTGTTTACATTTTCCAGGTCACTGACACCCCTAGCGGTACTACAAGGGAGACAGACAGACTCAAACTGACTGCTAATTTCTCATTCATTTCTCACTCATGTCCAGTAAACTCTGAAACTCCCTACCTGCTTCTATATTTCCAACTTCCTAAGACATGACTTTAGGAGAGAAGTTTCAAGACATTTGTTCCTGTCTTTTGGCTAACTCTTTTGACCTTTAAGGGAACTGGCAAACTAGTGGGATTTTATATTTTCATTGTTTTTGTTGCCCTCGGCCAGCTAACCCCTTCTTACATGAAAATTAAAAAACTATAAACGACAAGAATGCAAAGTAATGACTAAGGAAGGTACTAAAGACCATTAACCCATTCCAATACCCCATCCTTCACTTTCGGCTAATCCTTTTGTTCTTTAAGGGGACTGGCAAATTAGTGGGGTTTCGATTTTCATTATTTTGGTTACCCTTGGCCAGCTTCCCCCTCTTACATAAAAATAAAATCATGATAGTCAGAATTGTGGCAGCGAGAGGAGGTATAAGCATTCAACGTGTCTAATGAAGCGAATGACGCCAGAATTCAGTCATTATGAAAAAAGAAATATTCCGCAGATTTCTCACTTCTGCCCAGTAATTAGTCAGAGAAAGCGGTGGAGAGAATAGGCAGTGAGAAGAGACAAGCCATTAACATTAACGAACAGAACCACAAGAAAGCTATTATAAACAGAAATATGCCGCAGATTTCTCCCTTCTGTCCAAAGCAGTAAAAAACAATGCTGAAGAGAAGAAATGGAACCAAAAACAAAACCAGCATGAAGAGAAAAATGCCGCAGATTTCTTGTTCCTAATTAGTGAAGGAGAGCGCTGCAGAGTATAAACAGAAAGACAAAACAGAGCCAAAGAGAAAACCATTATAAAGAGAAATATACCGCAGATTTCTCGTTCCTAATTAGTGAAGGAGAGCGCTGCAGAGTATAACCAGCAAGACAAAACAGAGCCAAAGAGAAAACCATTATGAAGAGAAATATACCGCAGATTTCTCGTTTCTCCTCATTCATTAGTCATTCATTAGTCATTCATTAGTCAAGGGCGTGTGTGTGTGTGTGTGTGTGTGTGAAGAAACGACCCACCAAGACCTCCCCCAGCAGAGCAACCAGGGCCAGGAACATCCCTCCGCCCGTGAACAGAAAGATGCCTTGTAAGTGATAAATGGTGAAGGCACGCGGGCCCTCCACCTCCGCTGCCACCGCCCCTTCCACCTGCTTCTCTTTACTCGCGGACGCCGACAACTGGATCAGATCGTCCATCCACTTCTCCACCACGCCAGACTCAATCAGCCTCTGGAATAACTTGTCGAACTTGATGAGATAAGGAGAGTTCTTAGGAAAGGCCCATCCGAACCCACCTGGAAAGAAGTCCTCACGAGCGATGTGTACCTGGGAGAGAGAGAGAGAGAGAGAGAGAGAGTAGAGGGAGGGAGGTTACTAGATGCAGTTTCCAAGTTGTGTTTTGTTTGTTGTTCTTATGACGTATATGCGCATTTTCTATTATTTCTATTGTGTTTTCTTGTGTTTTTGTATAGTCGATGTTGTTCTTCCTTGTTATTTCTCTTATTTTTCGGCTTTGGTCTTGTGCTTTAGCCAATATCTCATCAGCAGCTTCAAATTGACTGTTGATGAAATAATGGCTAATGTACAACACCAATTTTATGAAGTTAAGATTGATTTTAAGACTAGAAATTTGAAACGTCGTATATTAACCAGTCAATCTCATTTCTAACCCTATCCTATTTAGTAATGCAAGAGTTAACTAATATCTCTCCTCTCTCACCATTATTCTGTCCGTTTAGTAAAGCAAGAATTAATGAGTGAATATTTGAATGTCGCTGCGTTACCTTGGTGTCGCCGTTCCTGTCCGTGTAGTCCCGCGCAATGAGGTTCCTGAAGTAGGTTTTCCAGGAGATGAAAGCATAGTTCCCCTTCAGCACACGTTCCATAGAGTGGTGCATGTTGTAGAACTGCATCTCCTGGAACAGCGATACGTACACTGGAACCTGGAAAGAAAAGGAGACTAGTAAAAAAATGCCCGAAGTAGTACATAACATACAGTAATAGTAGTAATAGTAGAAGCAGTAGTAAAACCAACAACAGATCTCACACTGCAAAGACCAGAGGCTCCAAAACTCACCTATATCAACCTCAATACACTCGTACCTCACTTAGACTCACCTGTGATGCCCGGAACAGCTGATACCCAGAGCCGTAGGTGTCCAGCATGCCCCACTCCAGGTTAGACGCGGCCAGCTGTTCAAGGGTGTCCAGTGTAGGGCTGCGGGCGGGGACAGTAAGGCGGGCAATGAGGCTCCCGCGGTACAGTGTGGTTGTGAGAATGCAGAAGAACCACCACAGCCCACACAGCACTCGCCCGCTTGAGCCTCTGTGGTGAAAACGTGAAGGAATATGAGAAAATAAGGTATTGTTTTTTTTTCTCTCTTTTACTCCTTGTGTCTGCTTTTTTAATGAAGAGGAGCAGGAAGCGACAACAATTAAGAAAAGGTCGATGAAGAGGAAAAAGTAGGAGAAAAGACAGAAGAATTAGGAAAAAGACGAAAAATAACTACAAAAACACAAGAAAATGCTATAACAACAACAGAAAATGCGTATACACATCATAAAAACGGTAAACTAAACACTATTTGGAAACTGTGCTTATCAACTTCCATCCCTCTCTCTCTCTCTCTCTCTCTCTCTCTCTCTCTCTCTCTCTCTCTCTCTCTCTCTCTCTCTCTCTCTCTCTCTCTCTCTCATGTCCGTATTCATAAACACTTTGCTCTCTCACCACTACTATTTTCAAAGGCCACAGAGATGACTCCTGGGATTTCCAAATGTGTTTTTCCATTTCATAATATAGGAGTCTTGTTAATGTACCTCCCAAACCATAAAAACACGTTAAAAATCTAATGTAAAGAAAGCCTTTCGAAATAGTGAAGGCGAAGCACAGAAATGTTTGAGAAGACGAGCCTCTCTCACCTGGGATTCAAAGGCACAGACTCAGCAAAAATCGGCCCCACCATGTAGAGACACAACAAACCCAGACCATAATGGCTTTCATCGTCTTCCTCCACCACCTTCGGCTTTCCTCCTGGTGTTCCCTTCCGTGTCTCCTCCACAGGGTGTCCACGAAAGTACGGCGTGAGGGACAGCACAAGCCATATGACAGGGCCAGCTAGGAGGACACTCACAGTCACCATCAGCCAAACCTGCCCTGTGGAGGATGTAGAAAGAGAAATGTAATAGAGTATAAAGGAGAGGAGGATTATTAGCAGTGATGAGTGAATGTGGAATTAAAAGATTATATGAAGTTTATGAGGTAGTTAATGAGTTGTAGAAGGAAAGGGAGGGAATTATCATTGGTGCTTAAACTCTGAAACTCCCTGCCTGCTTCTATATTTCCAACTCCCTGTGACTTGACTTTATTTAAGAGGGATATTTCATACCATTTGTCCCTGACTTCTGGCTAACCCTTTGAACCTTTAAATAAACTGGCAAATTAGTGTTCCTTTACTTATTTTCATTATTTTTGTTACCATTGACTACCTTCCCCCCCTCTTCCATAATAAAACACTCATACACCACTAGCACTAATCAGTCATACAAAACCCTTCTCTGCCTCACAGCTGAAGGGTTTGACAGGCGCCTGCCACTGCGGGAGGGGGCCTGGTTTGCGCATCACGAAGGTCATGGGCTCCACGAAGTAAGCGCGGGTGAAGTCCACGGCGTAAGTTCTCTCCCAGGTGATTGAGAGCATCATAGAGAAGTCCACCTGACCACGCTGCACTGTACCCACCGTCCCTGTCCATGAGCCGTTCTCCAGGAGGTATCTGAGAGAGAGAGAGAGAGAGAGAGAGAGAGAGAGAGAGAGAGAGAGAGAGAGAGAGAGAGAGAGAGAGAGAGAGAGAGAGAGAGAGAGAGAGAGAGACTATTTGACATTGGTAAACTTTAATCTTGTCTACTCTTTTTCTTTTTCCTTCCTACGACTTATATTTCCTGGAAACAAATGTCAAGACGTCTTAGAAACTGGGTTTTTTTTTATATAGTTCTAGAGGTCGATTAGCAAGATTTCTAGTTTATTATAAGGAGAAAATATCTTGAAAATAAAGCTTCTTGTATCTGTGGCCTTGGAAAATAATTATTGTGATGGTGAGAATGGGAAAGTATTTCTGAATATCGATGCAGTCATCCCAGCTTCCTCCTCACCCCCACTGGCCGTCGCTCGGTTCTCTTAGCACGAAGGAGAAATTGAACACCCTGGCGGCCTCCTGCAGGATACGTATGTCCATGGAGTCCTTAGGTATAACGACACCCCCTGGCTTCTCCTGAGTCCTGTCATAGTCGATGAAAGGAGCGAAATCCATAGTGACGGTGTGGAAGATGTGTCCGTCCAGGTCTCTGTGTTGGGAAGATAAATAAAGATGTCAGTGATACAGTATTCTTCAACACTTTGCTCTCCCACCACAACGATTTTCAAAGATCACAGAGACTACTATCCGGATTTTCAAGACAGTTTTTCCTTATAATAAAAAAACTTAAAAACATGACTATCTTCAACTAGAGCCTTTGGAAAATCGTGATGGTGAGAGAGCAGTGTTTTAGAATGCGGGCAATCAATAAAGTATTCTGAAATTTTGTCCTCATCACGACGATTCTAAAAAGCCACAGAGATGATCAGCCGAGGTTTCAAAAGTGTTTCTCCGGTTGATGATATAGAAAATGTTGTAAATCTGTCACTAGAAAAGAAAAAAAAAAACCTTAAAACCCATGTATCTTCAAACTCCGCGGCCTTTTAGAAATAGTCGGGGTGCGGGCACAAAAACACTTTGTTCTCGAGCCACTATTACTTTCACAGTCCACAGAGATAATTATTCTAGTTCTCAAGAGTAATTTTCCTATCAGTAGTGCAGTTAAGTTGTTCATGCCATTAGAACCATAAAAAAAACATCCTTAAGAATCCGTGTAACTTCAGATTCTAGACCATTTGAAAGTAGTCTGGTGTGGCGGTGAAGTGTTTCAGAATATGATTCCTAGTGCTGTTGTTGTTGTGCGTGTCACTTGCTTCACTTCCACTCTACTTTTAATACGAGGCAAAGACAGGCAATGATTACTAAAGTGAAACCTCATTTCTTTTTTTTCTTTTCTTCGTGTCACTTACTTCCCTTCCACTCTACTTTTAATATGAGGCAATACACAATAATTAAGTGAAACCTCTTTTTTTTTCTTTCTTCTTTTCGTTGCATTATGAGTGTCGCACCTGAGTTGTTCATGAAGTAAGGTGTTGGGGTCCGTGAAGCCTCTAGATGTCCACCAGCCGGCCCACCGCACCCCCACGCCCCCGTCCAAGCAGTGCAGACACCGCCGGTACACACTCACGAGGGGCCCTGCACGTGGTAAGTGGCAAAGCAACTGTTCACTGCATTTGTCATACTCATCACCCTCTCAAGCACTTGTTCAAATGGTGTTACTCACTCTTATTCATTCTTGATCATTTCATTGCTAGTTGAGATATAGCCTCTTAAAACACATACCACTCTGATGCATTGCGATCATTATACTGTTATTTTTTATGCATTATAGTAATTAGACCTGGAAAGGCCCACTGAAATAATAGTGGTTATATATCTAATCCTTTTACTGATAATAAGATTTGCTGTTTGAATCCTATATCACTTTTTTTTTTATTAATGGGCCATTTCTAAAAAAAAAAAAAAAAAAAAAGACTAATGCAAATGATTTCTTATTCGATTCTTGAAAAATTACATACCACTCTTAAAACATACTTCTCGTTACACTGTCATTTCTTAACATCATGATGGTTATACATTGCAAAGTGCTTTTAGTTCTGTGACTTATTGTTTATCGCACTGAAAGAATTAAATAACGAGAGAGGGATATTCTTAGAGTGATAATGGTGACTTGAATCTTATACTTCCTTACCTTGATCGGAAACCTGAGGGACAAGGAGGCGAATATCGACGTGACGTGGAAGATTAGGGTGTTGGAGTACGGTGGTCACTCTCCGGTCATCTATGGATACTGGGAAGGAAGGGTAAGGCTTGTGTGTTGTGTTAGGGATCGAAGAAATAGCACGATAGACCGTCTCATATCTAGTAGGGTACGCATACCATTGGAGACGCATTTGCCCTATGCAGACACATTTGACACAAAAAAAAACTCTACGTACCGATGGTAAACAGATAGAAGCATGATCATAGCCTCAAAAAATCAATTAACTACAAGTCCTGATTCTTTTTGTCGCTTCCCGGCTTGCGTCACGTTGGCTTACCTATTGTGTTTATATTCCTTACGTTATATATGAATTGAAGCACATATGATTTTAGTATTGCAAGAAAACAAACCTGTAGAAGCGAAGTGTAGGAGAATAGAGCGTTTCTGAACACAATCCTGAATTCTTCTTGCATTTCCTCTTCAACTTATCTTATATTACTTTACTTTCTTTGCCTCCATCTTAAGTTAGTCTTGTTACCTTTCCTCTCCAGCTTACTTTGTCTTACCTTACTTGAGCTTACTTTATTTGCCTACACCTTTGTTCCCTTGCCTTTCATCTCCAGCTTGCGTCGCGTTAGCCTACCTACCTTGTCTATATTCCTTACGTTAAATATGAATTAAAACACGGTTGAATTCAGCATTAGAAGAAAACAAACCTGCAGAAGCGAAGGGAGCGAGGATGAGGAGGTGGGATCGGGGTGCTGTGACAGGAGCAGTGGGTAAAGACAGGTCCTGCTCATCCCATCGGCTTTCACCTTCTTTCTGTCTACTGTCCATCCTTCCCTCATATCCCGTAGCCCCAAGGAACAAGACGTAAACGATGCATCCTTCCTCCAGCACTGTGCCCCCACCACCTGCTTGGGGGAATAGGGGTTAGTCAGTGTGTCGTTGTAAACACGTGGTTGTCATAATTATGTCTGTCTGTTTCTATATTTGTCTATGATGTTGTTTTGTAGGTCTGTTTTGGTGTTTTTATTTGTATTTTTGTGTATTTGTTGGTTTGTCTAGTTATTTTCTTGGTTTTTTTATCTCTTTTCTTCTATCTTTTTTTTCTTTCGTGTTCTTTCATTCGCTCTCTCTCAGAAATAAAGAAAATATAATGAAATACATCAATAAACAATTAAATTAAAACAAAAAAGATAAAACAAAATTAATGAAAAAATAAAACAAATAATAATTAATAAAGCAACACCTAACAACACCAATAAAAAAATAATAAACAAAAATCAAAAGCACACACATCAACAGGCGTGCCACTATAGAAACTCACTCGTTCTATTGTTATTGTCACCCCGGGATCCTTTGAGCAAGAGTCGGGGCACACCTAACGCATCCAGTCTGGGAATCAGCACCTCGAGACCCCGCTCACTGCCCTCTCTCGAAGTTAACACTGCTAGACACTGGGACAGGTGGCCACTCAGTATTTGTGCCGCTGCCTCGCATCCAGCAACCAGTGACCGGGGGCGAGTTAAAGCTTGGTTCCCCCGCGCTAGAGGTTTTGCAGGGTATACTGTGTGTCTTCGCAGCATCCGGGCAGACAGAGCAGTAGCTGGTGCCGACGTGAGTGATGTCTGTATGAGAGGTAGAGAGAGAGAGATAAGGAGGGGGGAAAATTAAATGTATTCTTAGATAGATTCGTTGATAGATGGATGTAGATAGAAAGAAAGATAAAAAGAAATACAGAAAAAAGAAAGAAAGATAGTTAGATAAATAGATAGATAGATAGATAGATAGATAGATAGACCAAAGAAAGGGAAAAATAAAGAAAAGATCTTTCATGAGCATTTCCCTTACCATTACCCATACGACAACTAACCAACCAGTACATACATCCCCTGCTTTCCTCTGTGGGTGTTGGGCGAGGGACAGAGCAGCGCCGCACACCACCACCAGCACCACCAACTGATGACCCATGCTTGCGCGCCTCCTCTCCCCCCCAGCGGCCATCTTATAGTGGTCTGAGTGAAGGCGCCGCACCTGCGTGATGTGCGTAGCCAGGCCCTCCAATCCCGGTGCACCTGACGCGAACTCTTCATGCCCTGGTCTGGGAATGAAGTGTTAAGTATTCATAGCGGCCTTTAAATCGATTAGGAACACCTGGAGGGAAGAGAAGCATGTCGCAGTTGTGTTCTTTCTTCACTTGTTTCTCTCTCTCTCTTACTCGTTTATATTTCTGCATCACACCTTTTTGAGGGGACGCGAAGATGTCAGTTTCCTTGTTAACACTGGGTATATTCAACTCAGTACTCGCCATGTAGAAATTCTGAACAGAGAATATTGATAGAATGGTTAATCTTGCTTAGCCGTGACTGCTTATCGCTTACTGACATGCTTATTCTCACTTCATAAACGTGATGTCCTATTATACTTTTAGGCAGTGGAAATTTTTGGCTTCATTAAGAAATATCATCAGGGTTTGTTTTCTATAGTTTTATAGTAACTGACTTTTTATCATGTAGAGTTTATTCGTCTTCCGCGGCTCAGGATCCTGTCAAACTAACAATATAGATCACGGTTGGCCCTCTTCCCTATTCAATATGTGTAGGGACTTACGAAACAAGACAGCGGGCGCTCAATCCTGCGTCCCTCACCAACTCTTACCCATACTCTATGATATAGGAATACATTTACCCAGAGAAATATTTTTTAATGAGACAAAAACAGGCATTCATCTAATCTTTCAAAAGAATAATAAGTGACATAATCCCAAGGTCTACTTCATATGGACTGTAACTTTCAGATCTCCCCGTGAATGGTATAACTACATGTGTTTGACTCATGTATGTTTCTCATGGAATGCCGATAAAGTCTATTTTATGATGATTAAATCCTGAAGCACACCAAGCACATGTTGGAATGTACTCAAGATGTAATCTATAAGGTTGAAGAAGTTGTAATAAGTAGTAATAACAAATTCATTGACCACGGTAGAGAGAGAGAGAGAGAGAGAGAGAGAGAGAGAGAGAGAGAGAGAGAGAGAGAGAGAGAGAGAGAGAGAGAGAGAGAGAGAGAGAGAGAGAGCTGTAATTGTATAATAAAAAATGCAATAATTATGGTGAATGTACCACTGTGCATTCACGCCCTTCAAAATACTGACGTGTGAGAAAGAGAGGCTTTTTTTTTGTAGAACACTGGCTGATGAGTTTGTCACACGCAAGAAAGAACGAACGAGCGAAAGAAAGACTGAAAGATAGATAGATAGATAGAAAAATAGGCAGACAAATAAATGAATAGATAGATAGATAGATTAAAAATGCCTTATCACTTATGACAGCTAAAAAGGTTCTGAAATCCATGAAACTTTCTTCATTTTCAACATTAACCCCTGCAGTACTACTTATCATTTATCGATTTTATACAACTTTGGAAACTCTTATGGGGTTTAAAATAGTATAGACTCCTTTTATTAATCTTCTGACCTTCATCCACCTTCCCTAATGTCAGTAAAATCGTCTAATCACACCCAAAACTTAAGGCAAAAAATGTGTCCCAGTACTGAAGGGGTTAAGGTTGGACGTCTTAAAAACAGAAGCTCCCAAATAGTGACCCTTATTTAGAAACACTTCACTCCCTCACCATGACTGTTTTCAAAGGCTTCAGAAATTAATGGCAATACAAAATCCATATACTCCCGACCAATAGCTAAAGTGAACTCTCATTGGAACTCATTCTAAAGCCCACTGAGACGACACTTTATGCTCTCTTTACATGTTTGCTCGTGTAGATGACCCCAAATCATTATCAAACTATTAGAATCATGACAGCACTCTTGAAATGTTAAATAACCTCCACTAAGACTTGATAAAAGGGAGTAGAATTAAGATATCGAAAATGTTTAAGAATGCGGTTCCAGTGAAGTCAGATGTTCTTCGCGCCCTGAAGTGTCTCGCAGTGTGTTAGCTTCCCAGGAGACAATTATAATATAAATGGAATCTCACTGCCCTTTTCTAGGCTTTACCCCCCCCCCCCCTCTCTCTCTCTCTCTCTCTCTCTTGTGTGTGTGTGTGTGTGTGTGTGTGTGTGTGTGTGTGTGTGTGTGTGTGTGTAAAGTTTATGAATCTTAAACAATTTACTATACCATTTGTCAAGTTTCAATAAATACTTAACTTTTTCTATACATGAATAGTTTTGAGTTAATTGATGGCTGAAAAATCAAAGCCTTAACCAGATTTCAAACACAGAACTTCATGCATAGTAGACAGAAACGATACCTCCTGATTTTATTATTTTATTTTTTTATGTAAGAGGGAGGAAGCAAGTTAAAAGGGTAACGAAGACAGTGGAAACAAAAATGCCCACTATTATTGCCAGTCCCCCAAAAGAATAAAAGAGTTAGCCTATACACAGGGACAAATATCTTGAAACCTCCCACTTAAATAGAGTCAAATCATAGGAAAAAATATATATTGAAAAACACGCATGGATTTCCACAGTCTACCATAAAAAGGCCACACTTTCCTTGACGAATTACATCTTATTTCCTAGAATTTCTCCTTTTCACTAACCACAACACGCTGAATGAATACGATAACCATAATACTAAGAAAAAAAATACATCTGGATAATGAATGAAGAGTAAAAGCATAATTAGTTAACTGTATCTTGTGTAACAGTGAAATCCGTGCGCAGGTCAGGACTTATACAACAGTGCTCAGGGCGGGACGGTTTGGCTGCCTTACATATCCTGGCTAGAGTGTGACAGTCTGCACGTAACCCTCCACCCTTGAGTGCCACCAGCAGCCATGAGTGCCCTGTGTCTGGTGTCCAAGTTGTGCCGCTCTGTGCCTGCTGTGAGGTGTATTAAGGTGAATCTCAGTGGTGTTGCGTCATTTGAGGTGTACTGGTGTGGTGTGTTTTGGTACCCGGCACTGCTGGGCCATTACTGCTGTGAAGGGGGAGGGGAGGGGTTACTCAGCTGTTATTGTCTGTGGAAGTTTGATGTGTTTGTGACTCCACTAACCTTTTGTCTATGCCCAATTGAGTATGGCATGATGTTTTTTTTATGTTTATTTCATAGTACGTTAGGTTAGGTTGTGTTTTGGTAGGTTAGGTTTGGTTAGATTTAGTTTAGTGTTTCCTTAAATTTTTCTTGTTTGCATTATTAGTATTTTTAAAGAAAATTTCCCCCAAAGTGGTCTATTCTGTCCTTTCATGTTACCTGTTTTATCACTTCTGTCATATGAACAACAATTCATCTCCCTCGTGGCATCACAGGTTGCTTTGCTCTTCACCGCAAAGAAGCAAACACTGATGACTATTCCATTCCAGACAACACACATCCGGCCATGTCTGCGGCGCACCACTGTCACACTGACCGGGGAGGGGGCTCAGCGTATTGCCGCTGATGAAGTGCCAGAGTTGGGGAGGAAGTGGGTTGGTCGCTGGCTGTTTGGGTGTTCCGGCATGGTGTTTGGAGCAGTGGTCATTGGTGAGGCTGTGTGCACTACAGGGTTCTTGATTTAGTGATGTTAGAAAGTTGATAAGAGAGTAGAATTCATGTTTTTGTTACCAAGTTAATGAAAAAGTCTTCAATATGAATGAAAAGTGCAACAATGTTTGTAATTTGTCTTGGTTGTTGAAGCTTTTGACTCATGTCCACTGGTATTGGGTGGATTTGCATAAATGTTTGGAGTAACAGGAAAATATCATCTTAACTGGCATGGTTTACTTAAAATCTAGTCATTTTTCCATTGAAAATATTGATAATAACATCATTATAGTTTTTCTCTTTCTTTTTTTAGTATCATTTAGTCAGTATTTCAGTTTTGTTTTAGTAAATATGCATATCTGAATTTGTTCCATATTAGTTTATGTTTATCCTCTATGTTGTAAAATTTTTTTATACATTTACATAATGTAGTTTGTACAAAGCAAAATAAACATGAAAGCTCTCCTTGGCTCAGGTGGACTCACTCGTCTCACTGAGTCTGGGCTGTCCATGACCGACTGGCACCTGTTTGGGAAGCGACCGCCTCTCTCTCAAGCAGAGTGGGAAAGGGAATTTGCTCAGTACCAGCAGTATCCTGAGTTCATGATGTAAGTTCTTTTATCAAGCTTGTAGTAGATATATGTTTAGCCTATAAAGTTGAGTTGTTTCACCTTTCTGGGTCCTTGTAACAGTGTGCTATCAATGGGTGGTCTGCATCTCTGAATCAGATATCTCTGAATTTGGATTCTCATAGGAGACAAATTAATTCATAGTGTTAGATATATCAGTCAGAAAATTGTTGTATACATGGATCAACATAATAATCATGGGCACATAATACCCACTTTTAACAAAAATGGTTTACTTTTTCAAAATTTTCAAATTAGGCCCCCTGTAACTCCAACATTTAACCCATTAGCTTTCTATTCCTGGAAATATTT
This sequence comes from Callinectes sapidus, assembly GCA_020233015.1. NCBI lineage: Eukaryota > Metazoa > Arthropoda > Malacostraca > Decapoda > Portunidae > Callinectes > Callinectes sapidus. The sequence continues at coordinate 10,903,263 of CM035191.1, forward strand.
CTGGAAGTCCTGTACTTTGACAGGAAGAACCAGGGAATAAGTCTACAAGAGTTTAAGTTCATTTGGTGGATGGAGTACGGCCACAGGCAGTGGGGCCGCTGCATTGGCACTGCCTTTCTGTTGCCGGCAGCATACTTTTGGCACAAGGGATGGTTCACCCGGGCTCTCAAGAAAAGGGTCGTAGCTTGCGGAGCCTTGATTGGATTTCAGGTGAGAATGTGACAACAGGTTCTGTATAATATTCTGAAAAATCATTTTCCTTTTGGGGGATATTTTTACTAAGGAACTGCCATTACCAACAAGCTGTATAACTTGTTTCCAAATATCACATTTCACACTTTAGAGAAAAGATTGTATATACAAGCAGTGGAGTTGGTTGTTTTATTATAGAACACATGAAATATGGGAATGACAGAGTTGAAATTAGATACATATGTATAATGAAAATGAGACAATTGTTATTCACTTCTTATAATTGTAATATTAAATTCAGAGCCTACATTCAGACAGTGATATATCATGTATGTTTATTCTCCCTCAGGGATTGTTGGGATGGTACATGGTAAAGTCTGGCTTAGAAAAGGAGCGCTTCAAAGAGCCCTCAGATGTACCAAGGGTGTCCCAGTACCGCCTGGCTGCCCATCTCGGCACGGCATTTGTCCTTTATAGTCTCTTCTTGTGGAATGCTCTGGGTATCACCAATCCTCCTCAGGCAATCAAACAGGTGTGTGTGTGTGTGTGTAAGTATATTTTGCTTATAGTATGGTGCTTTTTATATAAGTAAATTGTAACATGCCCAATTTTCAGTAATTATAGAATTTGCAAGAAAGTTTTTATTATATAGAGTCTAAATGAACCAGTTATGTGTCGTCATTGTAAAATAGATTCAGTTGTATTATTGTATCATTGTACTACATAGTTTTTCACCAATGTGTTAAGAAAATTCCATAACATTTCCATGTAATATGTTTTGGCTTTCACTGTTCCCAGGTGACAACACAAGCTATAAAGTTCCGCAGACTGGCACACCTCACTAAGGGCTGGGTGTTCCTCACTGCTCTCTCAGGTAAGGCCAGCCATCTTGTTTTCAGTTCAGTGAAAATGCTTCTTCAAAGATTACTGCTACTATCAATTTACTGATGGTATGAGTACTGTGTTATCTGCAGTCTTGTATATTGTAATTCAGGTGTATTTTATTTTGAATTCAAGAGTTTTTTGGATGTATTGAGGATATTCAGCAGATTCAATATAGTAGGAGAGATCTTTATATAGATAATACTTTGTTGCCAGAAATATTTATCTCGGTGTTTCCATAATGTTCTTAGGCTGGATATGATGTAAGGAAGCCACACTAAAGTTAATATTAGTAGTCTTCATAAACTCACTCCACCAGAAAATCTTACTTGTTGGTTTTTTATATTTACAGAACAAAATTAACTCACTCACTGTGTTCATCCTTCTCAGGAGCGCTGGTTGCTGGTCTGGATGCTGGACTTGTGTACAACTCCTTCCCAAAGTTTGCCGACCGCTGGATCCCCAGTGACCTCCTCGCCTTCTCACCCACACTTAGAAACTTCACAGAAAACCCCACCACTGTGCAGTTTGATCACAGAATTTTGGTTGGTGCCCTCAGTAGAGGATTATTTTAAGTATATATCTCATTATGTAGGTACTGATGGATACTGGTGACACTTATACAGGACTTTGACTTGATTGTGTGATCATTATATTGTCTAAGAAAGCTGTTGTGATGTCTGCATTCAGTAAGTATCCCCCTCCTTCTCCTCCTCTTCCTCCTCCTGTGTACTTTATGGTCCTCATCTCCTCAGGGTACAGTGTCTCTTGGACTGGCCACAGCCCTCATGGTGTGGTCCAGACGGGGCGTGAAGTTACCTCCACGAGCCTACATGGCTGCCTCTGCCCTTGGGGGAATGGCATGGATGCAAGTGAGTCACAGATAGGATACTGAAATGTGTTTCCTTAGAAGATTAAAGATTTTTAGCAAATTAGTTTAGTAATGAAGGGATATTAGATATAATAAAGATCTTAAGAACTTGTGTACATAAAGACTGAGAAATGTAGATAACTGGTTTTTGAAGAGTTTCTTGGTATAGTAGGGAGTGTTGTGTTGGCTTTTACACATTTATATGATGGGAAAAGAACAAATAATGAAGGGAGTAGCTAGATCAGGCCTGAGTGGTGTCAGTTTGAGGAAGACCATGGGCTAGAGAGAATGCTAAATGCAAGAAGGCTGTCTGTTGAAAGACTGACTGAGGAGCAGTTGTGAAAGCATAAATGTGGTGTCTATGTTTTCCAGCTTTTAGGTTATGGTGGATTTAATCGGGAGTGCTTTATATTTCAGGTTGGTCTTGGCATCTCAACTCTGGTGCTTTATGTGCCCACTGCCCTTGCCGCCATGCATCAGTCTGGCTCCCTCCTCACCCTCTCCTTTGCTATTTGGCTCACTCATGAACTGAAGCATGTCAAGAAGCTGCCCAAGTGAGCCCCACCATAGAGCACAGCCTCAGCATGGGGGCAGTGCAACCAGTAGGCAATTGTTATTTATTTTATATGAAAGTGCTGAACATATTTTGAAATTAAACTGGAACATTAGGCATCACTCATAAGCTTTTGTTGTTAATGAAGAACTGTAGTGGAAGTTATGGAAGCATCTAAGAAGCCCAGCATTGTACAGTAATAAGTTTACATTGCAATTTGATTAAATTAAAAATTTATTGTTAGTTATATCCTCTCAATGTGAATACTCCTTCACATTAATGTATGAAGTACTTAAAATACATTAGTGTTCATGATGATGCATTCTTCCAGAGCTAGTCGCTATATTTTTGTAAAAATTTGAGTCCTATTTTAAAAAATGTATATGTAAGTCATTTTTTCTATCAGGCAGAATATATATATATATATATATATATATATATATATATATATATATATATATATATATATATATATATATATATATATATATATATATATGCAAAATACAGGATTGGTGAAGGAGTACAGGTTGTGTGATATATAAAATACAGTTGTCAGTAAAAGATTTGATATGATCTGCTTGCTCACAACTGTGCTATCATTTAATCAGGTAGAGGCTATAGAAACAAATACTTCATGCTGGTAACATAATTTTCTTAGCAACAGAAAATAAGTGTACAGTTAGCAACAGAAAATAAAAGGCACAATATTGTCCTTGTGTGTGTGTGTGTGTGTGTGTGTGTGTATGTATGTTTTTTATACCTATATATTACTATATGTATGTATGCTTGCTGTAAAAAACTGCAAATTGTCTTTCCTATATCATAGTGGATTGAAAGGTTTAGGTGAAAGATTTAACTTGTATATGCTTGACTCAATTTGATAGATTAGTATGTATGTATCTGTTCTTTGAACTACCGTTACCAGATAAAATAATAGTCTCATCACATGTGTTGTGTTTTTTTATCACTTGCAAGAAAAGAAATTATAGATCAACATCTTGCCTTTCAAGACACAAGTAAAGATCATTCTTAAAGCTTATGGACTTGTATTTAGTACTTATATCTTTCATTCTGTCTCCATAGAAATGGTGCTAAGATTAGGTACACTTTGCATGTGTCCATTCATGCTCTGTGGGACAACCAACTCCCTAGTGTACAAATCTTCAACAAAAGAAACTACTTATCACAACAGTACTGTGACTCATTCTCAAATACTTCTATGCTTCACCTTCACTATTTTAAAAGGTTTTATTTCAATTTACACAAGTTTTTCAATGTGTTTTTATGACTAGAGGCAAAGTGACAAGATTTATACATTAATAACTGGAAAAAACACCCTTAAAAACACTGCTTATCATCTCTTGGAAAATAGTGGTGGTGAGAGAGCAAAGCATGGACAGTAAAAAAGCTTTGGTCACCCCTTTCAATGGTTGTTTTCTATCATGATATATATTCAACCCCAGATGGCAGTAGTGTAACATTGCTAGTTTCATCCTCCTTTGAAGTGAGTGAGTGAGGTGACTCAGGTGAGCCCAAACGTAAACAAACAAACACCTGCTGGTTCACTCCACCCCGATGCCTCGCCAAGTAGTAGTCTTCATTACAAAAGCCTTACCATACCTCCCCACCAGCAGGTATGTATAGAGAATTACTGAGATGACACTACTATTATAAAGATTACGTCTCTACCTAAAGTAAATGATAAGTTATGATAAAGTAAATGAGTTGTGATAATATGATATATGAGTGAAGTCCATTTTATCCTTATTCCAGCAACTGAGCATTGTTCCTTGGAAGAATCTCGGGTGGTTTATTGCAAGACCATCCCTTGAAGCAGCATGTCCACCAGTGATGACTGCCAGGTTCCTGTTAAGGATGGCCAGACTGCTCTCCCTTCACAAAGTATGCGTGTATAGTTAGTTACTTCACTGTATGTGTGTGTAGACTGCAGAGAAAGTATCTGAATCAGTCTTATTGATTTGGGTATGATTTTACTTTAACACCAGTTTCAAGTTGAGGAAATAATTAAAAAGAGTATATTGAATAGTCTTTAGTTAATGGAATGGTTTGAGATGGCATTGAGTTAAGGCAAAAGATCTCATTGGTGGTTTATCAATAAGGAAGATGAACTAAATCGCAGGAAAAGTGTTAAGATAGTTTGGGGTGGGTTGTGGTGGGTGAGGTTTGGTGCAGTGAGTGAGTGAGTGAGTGACCCGTGTGTTCCGCAGCTGCACCTGAGGAGATGTACTGGCTGCGACACATGAGCCACGAGGAACTCCTTGAGAAACTGGTCAGCTTACGGGATGATTTCTACACTGTGAAAAAGTTCTCGTGTCGGCAAGAAGATAAAATAAAAAAGTAAGTTCAGAAGTGGTTATTTTTTGGTTGCTTTGCTATGAAGGATGTTTTTTCTATGCTTAAGGTTCAGTCTTTGGGGGTCATTGTTATATTGCTGATAATGTTATCCACCCAATATCTGTCAATGGGAAGAGTAAGATAATGTTTTAATTTCTCAGACTGCAGACAAAGTTACGTAAGTTAATATCGGACAAGAAGAAAGATGACAGGGGAGGCAGCTCATTCACCCTGAAGGAGATGGAGTACCAGGAGGCCATAGAAAGCCAGCAGCTCACCATCCGGGACCTGCGCCTCAAGAGTCAACACTTGGAGGTGCTTCTTCCTCCAACTGAACCTTTCACCTCTTCTTGACACACTGAAGCACTATTTTTATTATTTATATTTTATTTCTTATTACTTCTTATGTACTAATGGATTGTTCTAATTTTACTCCCTCACTGATAAATAGCTTGTGTTTTTCGTTAACTATTACTTCTATTTTACAGAAAAAGCTAAAGTTGGCCAACATTCAACTGAACTCAGCCAAAAAGAATAAACCGTTAATGTTTCGTCATGTTGGACCAAAAGTTGACAGTGGACTCAAGCAAACTCGTGCACCACCGCCACCACCACCACCAGCAGCAGCGCCACGGCCTCCCCCATCACCACCCCCTCTCAAAGCCTCAACTTCCTCAAATGAGTCTCCAGATTTTAATGCATCAGCCTCCAGCCACCAGACAGAACAGGTCCGAGGAAATTGTAATTACTGACAACCAGGTGCTATAATGTTGTAGCTGTCTGCATGATCTCTTTGTCTTCTGTATTTTTTATAGTATATTTGAGATAGATTTTAAAAGACTTACAGTGTATTTACTTGTGTTTCTTCAACATTTATCTTTTTAATGTTATAGTTAATGCCAGAAAGGATAAGAGAAGTTCTTGAAGAGGCACGAGAGAGAATCATGGCTCTGGAATCTGAGAGAGATGATTTGCAGGACCAGTTGACAGAGAGACAACAGGTAAGAACTGTGTGTTATAATCATGACAAGACTGAAGCAATCTCAGGGTGGTATTTGACAAGTAGAAGTAATTGCATAACAGTCAAGATTAACTGGATGCTGCTTGGGCTTTGGTGAATATGTTTCAATTGATGAGGTGTGCCCTATCATGATATCCGTCCTATAAATGCTCCTCAATTTCTAGCAAGACAAACACTGAAAGTATAAGATCTCATTGTCCATGTTTCTTGTGTGAGCAGTTGTGAGGAGAATATGCAATTTTCTTTGATAGTCAGAAATTTATCCTCAGACTGCTGAAAATGCTGAATATGAAGCCCAACAAAGGATAGCCCTGCTGGAGGATGAAGTGACCAACCTGAAGGAGGAGCTGCATCACCAGGGAGTGCGGGAGGAGAGGAGCTCAGTGGCAGCAGTGAGAGCAGAAAGAGAGTCCCACACACTCTCTGCTCGCACTGTGGCCTTGCAAGAACAGCTGGTTGTCACAGAGGAAAAAGTTACTGCTGAAAAATTAAGGAAAGATGCTCTTCACTCAGAGTTAGGTAAGGTATCATAAGACCTTGTTGTTCTCTGGTGTCTACCTTTCCTTCAGCAGTCTCTTTAACAATAAGCTGTTGCTCATACTTCAGTACTCCTATATGTATCATAGTTGTCTTAGATTTGTATTCTCATTCAGTAAGATGAGTGGTGTATTTATTTGTTATTATATTGTATCACTGTGCGTATCAGTATTACTTTCTTACAATAATTGATAAATACTTCTGCTGGCTTTCTAATTAGATTAACATTTTGCTTTGTTTTGATATTCTTTTTGGAATAACTATCTCTAAAATGGTTTTAATTATGAAAACTATTGAATTTGAATAACTTATTATGGTTGAATAATTGATTTACTTCTTAAAAGTGATTTATTCAGTGCCAGTGTGGAAGGAAACATTGAGTTTGACTCTTAAACATATGTATTTCTTGTCTGGGATACTTATCTCATTATTTTAGCTTTCCAACACTTAATCAAAAGAACTGTTTTGCAGAAAGGATGACTGAGAAACTGTTGGGAGTGGAGAACCAGCTGCGGGGAGTTCAAGAAGAGCAGCAGAAGACAGCAGGGAAGTTGTTGGAAGTTACTGAGAAAAACAATGTGTATGAGGTGAGTTGCTGCCATCAGGACTGCACTCTCAAATGTTCTTTGCTTTATCTCAACCACAACAATACAGTATCTCAAATAGAAGTGACTGGAATACTGTATTATCTGATACTTGATATGTACTGTATCTTCCTTATTATTCATATTATTTTAACTCTCCAGATACTAATTTGGTCTTCTTTAATGAGTCATTATTCTTCCATCTTATCTGTAAGCTGCTTCTGTATGAGAAAAAATGTTTCAGAAAGAGAATCATCAGCTTAAGAGTGAAAATGAGCGCCTTACAACTCTTAACCTGAACTTTGAACAGAAAGGACTTACAAGAGAAAATGAACAGTTGAAAGCTCAGATTGCTCATTTAGAGTCTGCTTTACAGGTAACTAGATTAAGAATCTCAAAATTCTATTGGTAAAATTTCTTTGTAAGATTATTTTTTTGCTATTGCATACTTTTTTCTGTTTTCATTTATTTGTGTCAGTTTATTTCCTTTACTTTCCACACCAGAGCTTGGGTGAAAAATAAATCTACTCAGCACATATAAGGACTCTAGGGCCTCTTGCCTCCTGCCATTAAATCATTTTTTGTCTTTATTGTTGCTATTATTATTACATTCAACAATTTTTGCACCTTTACTTTGACAAGATTGATTTCACCATCTCTTGCTTTTTTGTTTGAATTATGCACATAGTCGCGTGTGGCACTTCAAAGGGAAAGAGTTGTCCTGCACCAGTACTTAGCTCACCTGTCATGCTGCATTACGCCTCAACACTCAGACACTTCAGCACAAAACCCTCCATTGTAAGCAGGTTTTTATTCCTGTCTTGTCTACTACTTGCTATGAAGTACAGTAGCTAATGTTTCTTGTGACATCCTGTACTGTCTCTTCTTGATGATGGCTTGTTTGAATCAGGGTGATATTCAACCTTTAACTTTTAACCTTCAACCTTTAAATTTCTCACATCCTCAATATTTCTTCTCATGCACTGTAGTTGTTTTGTACTTAAATAGATATGTATACCTGTCCTATGTTGGTCATTTATTGCTGCTAAATATAAGAAAAGGAAGTCTTATCTTTGGTCTGTCTTCATCATGTTGAGTGTAATGTTTCTATTTATTAAAGATCATCAGTGTTTTGATTTCTTATGCAGACATATTTGCAGAGTGACTTGAGTGAGCGTGGATCCTTCCTGGAACACATGACTCGAGATAAAGAAAATTTAGCTCGAGCAGAGGAAGAAATAAAAGAACTAAGGGAAAAACTTGTTTCTCTTCAAGAGGAATTGGAGAAGACTAAAACGAAGCTCAATGTTTATGATAAGGTAAAATAAAATGTGATAGAACTTAAGGACATAGAACTGCAATACTGTAGTCATGGATGTCCTGTTTTCTGAGTATGATTTATGTGCAGTTCAATCATTTAGTGTTTTGGTTTATATCCTTTCAAACTGCAGTCTCTGTCTATTTAGTAAGAAAATACAATAGTTACAGGACACAGATCAAAGAATAGTGATCTTATAGCTTAGTATTTGTGTAAAGACAGTAATCCTGTACTCTTGTATGTGTTTGTATGTGTATTTACCAAGTTATTTGCAGAAAAGATGTGCCTCTATATTATTTGTTTAGTCGTTACTTATTAATCATGAACATTCAACATGCTTGTTTATTTTCCGTATTGATATTATTTTTGTATTTTTGTATTTATTATTTTTTAGGCTGGTCTCCTGAAATTACCTGACAAGGATCCTACACTTCTCCCAGCAAATGTGACTACTCCTAGTCCAAAGGTAATTTATTTTTCACAATTGCAGACTGATATTGATATGATTCAGTCAATGTGTATTTTATTTATATTACTTGTATAATGTTATTTGATATGATATACACTTTTCCTTTCATCTCCTTCATGACAAATAAGTAACTTTTCATCTAATGCTACCAAGTCTATGGAAGGAAAGTATAAATGTTCATATTAATTTAAGAATACTAAAGATTTCTTAACTTTTATGTTCATGCATATTGTGTGTAGTTGTGTGTGATATTAATGGGTTTGTACAGGAATTTGAGAAGCTGAGGGAAGCTCACAGTGAGCTTCAGTTACTTTACCGGGAGAAGAGCAGAGAATTGAAACAGTTGTCTGCCACTGTGGCCTCACACTCCGCCACATACCAGGCACTGCAGTCACAGGTATGTCAGTTACTAATGTATTAATGGTAATGTATAAGCTGGTTGTAAACTGAATCTGTATCTAATATATATATATATATATATATATATATATATATATATATATATATATATATATATGATAAGTGTGAAATATCATGTTTGAAATATATACAGTGGTACCTCTTGATTCGAACTTAATCGGTTCTTTTTTGGCTGTTCAAATTGCAAAAATTCTAATTGTGTTTTTTAATGTTTTTTTAAGTTTAACCTAACCTAACCTAACAAAATCTAACATCCCATTACAAGTGTCCCAGTGGTCCAACCTGGTGGTTTTCACAGCGAGCAAAAAACATGAAAATCCTTAAGAAAGAACCTTAAACACTCTAAAAACACCCTTTAAATCCCTATAAACAACTTTAAAAATACCCCTGCCGACTGGCGGGAAGGTGGCGTCGGCCGCCACGTGCGTTTGTGTTCGAATTGAGAGGCCGCATTCGGATTGGAGATGAAAATTTGTTCACCAAATGTGTTCGGATTGGGAAGTGTTCAAGTCAAAGGGTTCAAATCAAGAGGTACCACTGTATTTGTTGTGGTACATAGAATGTCAAACAGTATTATCACAGAGTGTAACCATAACACTTTGAATGCCAAACATAAAAAGAAAAGTTTCTGGGTTTGTTATAGGTAGCAAAAGTAACCCAGGAATCTGATGAGAAGGAGAGGCAGCTGAATATGACAATCAAGAGTCTGGAGGAAACAATAAGGAGGAGGAATGACCGTTGTGATAAGCTGGAAACTCAGGTATTGACTCTCACTAACAGAGCCATTATAGAAAATCTGGACGAACTGAGTCCCTGCCTAACCCAAACAGTGAGCCTCGGCAAGCATGACAATGTACTGGAGTTTCACATTGATCAAGTGGCTTTTGAATTGCCCGAGTTCTCTCGCCTGAAGACTTTTGTGTCGTGGACTGTTCCCTTCTCCCTGGAGGATCCTCTGCAGCACACCAATGTTGCCCGGGGGACAGAGGCTCGCTACAATTACTCTGCACTTTACAAATTCCAGATTAACAGCAGGAATCTGATGTCTCTTAAGGAAGATACTGTCACAGGTATTTCATCCATATCATAGAACTAGTATCTGGTTTACAATTTGATTCTAGTATAGATTATGAAGACTGTGTTCCCTTCTCCCATCCACCCTTAAGTAGCCATTTCCACTTCTTGAAAGTGTCCTCAAGAAAAGTTTTGTTTATGTAAGAGAATAGAAAATTTTCATCAATTGATTGATGCCAATACAAAGAAGTCTCCACTATCTAGTAGGATGAAACATGAACTTGTTGCTCAGCTCATATATATATATAACATATGCTTTTATCCTTCATTCCTTCAACACTTTTCTTGTGGTAGTGATGAATACTGAGATTTTACCACATAATGTCTTAAATGCACTGATTATGGAATGGATGGATATGTTCATCATCCGAAATAAGATATAGGTAGTGAATTACATTATGAAGTACTGTATATCATCAGGAGAAATATATATTATTGCAACCTTTCAGTGTCTGTGTACGTCCTCCTTGACTCGGGCCATCCAGCCAAGGTGGGAGAGTGTCACTTGACATTTCAAGAGGTGCTGGACCATCCAAGAAACACACTGCATGGTACACAGCCTGTTGTGTTAGCACTTGATGATGAAGAAGCACAGCCCCTAACATTCCTGGAAGACACCATTCCTGGACAGGTGAGAACTGTCTTGATACAAGTCTTCTCTGACACCTTGAAATTTAAGGCACTGCAACACACTATAATGAATTATTTTTATTTATGTTTTTTGTTTACTTATTTATTTTTATTTATTCATTCATATTTCATTTTATTATTTTTTTCATGGCAGGTGATAGGAAGCATGAGTTATTGGTTTCGGCTGCAGCGACCAAGTGAAGATGCAATCGCCCATTACTTGCGTACTTCAGGGATGCTGTTTGCCGCTAAGAGAGAGAAATCGCTTCCTGAGGTATTACCTAACATAATTAATAAATACTTTATTTTTGTTTTTTGTAATAGACATTGATTATATTCTTTATGAAGCTCATGGAAAGATTTAATGTTCATAATAGATAAAATTGTGAGTTGATTCATTGTTACAAATTTTTTCACCAGGAACATGAGACAAAACAGTCAATTACAACCTCAGTGAGATTGAAAAGTGTAGATAATGAGGCAGGTAAGAATTCTAAAGGAGAACAAATATCCAAGAAGAAAGATGATGTTCATGAAGAAAAACAGCCTGAATCAGAACAACCTCCAGTCTCACTAGCAGAGCAGAGTTCACCAGCAGAGAGAGTGGAGTGCAGTGAAAAGCCTCATGAAAGCACCATAGAAGATGTTCCTTCTGATGGTGCCTCTCCCTCAGACAATATTCATCAAGGCCAAGAATGTGTACCTGCCGATCCTGTCCCACAACAAATAACACGCTCACGCTCAGTTTCTGTAAGCTCAACTGGGACATATAACATTGGAAGTCCAAAGAAATCCAAGAGCCACAGTAATTCAGATACAGATGCTCCCAAAAATATAAAAAGTATGAAAATAAAGAGAGTTGATTCAGGAGGCTCTTCAGAAGGTAGCTCAACTGGAACATATAATGTGGAAGATCACAAGGCAGCTAAAGTTTCTGGTAATTCTAATTCTAATACTCCTTCAAAGACTCTGAAGCAGAAAAGTCTGGAGAGAGCAGATTCAAAAAGTTCCTTAAGCTCACGTGGTTCAGGAAGAAGCTCCAAGGGTGAAGTGTTATCATCTTCATCTCACAAGAAGTCAACTCCTTCCAGGACTTCTTCTCACTCTGGAAAGAGAGTGAAGTCTGAAGTGCCTGAGGAGAGACCAAGCACTTCACTGATGGGTGCAGTGCCAAAGCAACCATCCCCTCAAACGGTTAGTCACTGAGAACATTCAATACCTATTTTGTTGCCTTTCAATATTTGTAGGTAAAAATTGTTATAAGTGCCTTAAAACATAGGATTAGTTTCTGTATTCCCAGTGTGTTGCAAAAAAGTTCTTGCTTTTGGAATATGCATATAATGTGTTGCTACTTAATAATGAATTGCAGAGTGACAAAAGCACCACTGATACCAAAGCACAGAAGCTGCCAGTCAGTCCCCAAGACACAGCCAGCAGTGATGACACAAAAGAAGAGGAATCTGATCACCACACCTCCTCCTCAGAATCCAGTGATTCCAGTGATTCTGAAGGAGTAGTGGCAGTGGTTCCCAAGACTAGGAATAGCAAAGTAAGGACAATGACAATTTCTCTTTGGGAATGTGTGTTTCAAGTGTAAAAGTGAGCTATTTTCATTTCATTTTTTGCAGTTACCTAGACTTAACTGCCATTGTTATATATTTATCTAGCATTTGTTATGTCCATTTTGTCTCTTTATTATAGAAAGATGTATTTAAGCTATTTACATATTACATGTTTTGTTTCTCTACACAGGGAAAACATTCAACGATATACGTAGAAGTGACAAGCTTGACATTATGGCCAGACTGTGGAATTCTTGAGAACCCAATGGTGGAATTAATCTTTGTTGACTACCATGGATTCCTGAACCTCCCACCGGACCAGCTAGAAACACCTGTCTCCTTACCAAAGAAGGCCCCACACAATACCCTCAATTTCAATTTTGGGCAAGGTGAGTTGAAGCATGAAAAGAATGGGAAATGTAGCATTAATTTGTTCCATATTGCAGATAAAAATTAATTACCAACAATCAGACCAGCAGCTACTTTACTTAACATTTCTCTTTTTTCACCAAGACTTTATTTTGCCCTAGGCCAGACCTTTCTCACATTAAAAAAAGCTCAGAGTCTGTTTGTTCAGATATTTAAGATGTGAAGACTGATTGGGAATGTGTGTGTGTGCAGAGTTCAATGTTGACAAGAAGCAGTATCCAGCACGAGTCCAAGCACTGACTGAGCTTATGGGTGGCAGAGGCATTCTCAAGTTCACCATCACCTCAGAACCACCAGAAGAGATGCAGGAGACACATGACTGCCAGGACCTCGGGTGGGACATTAGTACTATTCATTGCGTGGCTTTCATTCCCTTTAAAGTGTGTTGAGTGTCTCTTCACTATGTACTGCAGCCTCATTTTGTTACTTCCCTTTGCATACATTTTTTCCTTGATTGCCAGGTGACTTTATATCATCACACTACTGTTTTTATTTTAAGGTGATTAAAAGATTTTCCTCCCACAGGTATGCTTATGTTGATCTTCAGCATATAGCAAAGGAAAGGCAAGATATAGTGGAGGGAGAACTGGCTGTGGAGAGTGCTGAGGATGGCAGTCAGATGGGAGTGCTGAAGGTGACTGTACACATCACACAGGCTTTAGTAAACCTTGGCTTGGCTTAATTGCATCACCATGTAATTTGGGTTAATCATAGGACAAGAAAATAAATAGATAAATGACCACAGTTTTATATTGTGTAATTCTAGTCTTGGAAGGATACCATTTCTTCCTAAACCTTTATAAGTGACTATTTGTACAACAGGCACTTGACTAGTGGGTAATGTTTATTACTGCACTCATAATTATCTGTAATGTAACTACAATTTCATTATCTCTTTTTTAAATAAACTGGCATGAAATTTGGCTTTTTTAACATGCTTTCTATTTTGATGAATCTGTCGTTCCATAAGTGGAGCCATTTAGAAGGTTCTTCTTTCTCGTTGTTTAAAGAGAGAGAGGAATAAAAAAAAAAGTCAAGAAGTTGTACTTAAGAAAAAAGTACAATATGTAAAAGAGGAGTTACTACCGTAAAAGAAAAAGTCACAAGAGACAACGCAAGCGTCTCGACTTCTCGAGTGAGGCACCTTCTCGACGCCAATGATCTCATTACACTGTAGATGATGGGTGATGCCCATCATCTACAGTGCCAGAGACCAGAGGCAAGAACTCCTCTAGACGTTCTAGAAACACATACATCTCTTTTGTATCATGAGAGAGACTTTTTACATCTGCTATGCGGATTTTTGTGTAGAGTTTACTTAATTAACAATCTGAATGGCCACTGTTATATACAAGGAAAGATTCAAATGTTTCGAGACTTTAAGGAACTGTTTGAGATTCACGACTCTCCCTTCTCACCCTCATTCCCTGCCTAGCTAGACACACGGACACACTCACTCAAACCTCCCTCTGTGCACCTCTATATCTACGTGAGTATTGGATTTTGTACGTGATGTGAAATGGAATATACGTGAAATGTACATAAGAACATTAGACCATAAATTCATGGTGAGAGATAGTAGTGTGGTTGTGGTGGTGAAGGTACATATGTTAGCCATATGGATGAGAAGTCGGCAAGTGTGGCAGTGAGGGTGGGTGTGAGGATACGATTCGTATGCAGAAACGCCCCGCTCTCTCACCACTATTATCTTCCAAGACCGCAGAGAGTACGAGACAGGTTTGTGAGGGTATTTTTCCTGTCAATTATATAGTAACCGTTTTCATTTGTAACCGTTTTCATTTGTCTTCTAAACCATAAAAACACTCATGAAAACTTGTTACTTAAACAGTAGCCTTTTGAAATAGTGGAGGTGTAGTAGCTCTGGTGTTTCTGAATTTGGACGTATGTGGGCTGGTATGTGGGAGGGGCTTAATACTATGAGAGAGAGAGAGAGAGAGAGAGAGAGAGAGAGAGAGAGAGAGAGAGAGAGAGAGAGAGAGAGAGCATTATAAAAAATAGTAATGATGATGATATTGTAACTAGAAGGAAGGTGGCTGATACTGAAAATTCCTTTGAGTTCTCTCCGATCGCTTATAAAGCCTCGAATGTCAAGAGGCAGCATGCATTCCTATGTCAGCCTACACATTTAACAGACATCCGAATCTCATTGTTCGTGGTCAGATTATCAGGCTGCGGGAAATGGCTTTACCATACGGGTCATCGCTGACGACTTCGCTATTTCAAAGAGCGCTGTCATGAAATAGGTCCAGCGCTATGAAGAAACTGGCAATTTGAAAAGTTTGTGTAAGTATTGAAGTGATCCTTGTTTTACATCGTGTATCTAGGATTTTGCTGGCACCTTTTATTGTATCTTATTTCGATGACCTTTTTGTATACAGCAAAAGTCCGCGGCCGCGTGCCAATACAGCAGATGAAGATGCACGCACCGTCCCAAGGATATTATAATCTTAGAGAATCCTTGCACCGTCCAGATGGCATGAGGCTGAAGGAAGGCGTACAACGTATGTATATAAAGCAGCGAGTGCATTAAGATGCGTCTCTTCAACAATAAGAAACGGCATTCAAGCTGCCGGCATACACAGCAGGGTGCCCGCTAGGCTATAAAAGGTTTTGACAGAAGCACCTCGGAACGCCTTGGTGTGTGCTGAACTTTTTGTTCTTCGGACCATGGCGAAGTAGTGTGCGTCTGTCCGGTGAAGGAACAACACGAGGTAAGATTATGTTGTTTCCTTCTGTGTGTGTGTCAACAACCTTTAAACACCCTTGAAAAACCCGTGTCACTTAAATCATAGCTTTTTCATTTAACGCAAAAATCATGTTAGTCTGTTAATAGAACCGTAAAAACACACATGGAAACTTAGATGGTTATAATCAACTAGAGCCTTTTGAAAGTAGGCGAATTCTCTCTCTCTCACAAAATACCACTGATTAACCATTTTGTATCCTTGCATTTTAAATTCATGTTTGTCTTGCAGGAAAGCCGATTGAAGCCTATTCCCGCCTTTGAAGCCACTTTGCCCTAACCAGACACCTGTCATCAACTGCTGTCTTGCCTGGGAGGACCTTACACATTGCTAATCTTCATGATGTCTTCCCCACAATGCCTTATATCTCTGCAATCTTTTTTTGTCCAGTGATGTAGAATAAAAGTTTAAATGATCATATTGCATATGTTGTACTTTAATATTAATATTATTTTGTCTTTACTGTCTTTGAGATGTGCAGAGAAGAAAAATAAGGTAGCGTCATTTATTATCTTGAATATCCACAATAATAAAGTTATGTTTGTGATCGGCCATCAATTTCCTGAAAAAGACTAAGACTAAGTTTAAGCTGTGATTTGCACATAGTCTATGTGCAAATTGCAGCTTAAACTTAGTCTACTATTTTCAGAGTCCTTCCTCCTCCACTATTGGGGAAATTGATAGCTGATCACACCTTATTTGCTCTTTTTTAGGTTTTTCTACAAAGGTAGACAAAAAATACACACAAACTAAGAAAAGTTCTTTATATTTCATGTACATTGCTGTGAATCTGGGAACATTATCAATTTTAGTTTTATAATTTTATTTGTCAGAAAAGTGAATGCACAAATTCAATTACAGATGACCAAATTTGTACCACAATAAATGCCGAGCTGAAATATTCATATACCAAAACATTATGCATAAAATGCAATGCAGTAAATACTATACATCTATAATTTCATATTTCAGCACCAAAGCTCCAGGAACACAATAAACATATGATTAAAGACATTTAAGGCCTGGAAGTTGAGATTTTATAATTAATACTACCACATTTTCTCCCAATATTTCATCCAGAAAACATTTGAGACCTGTAGTAATGAAAGCTGCAAAGAAACCTCAACAGTCACCCTCCATGCACACCCTTCCAGGTAATACTCATCAAACTTTTACTCCCTGCAGTATGTGGACAGAAAAACCGTGGCTAGACCTCTTAGATGATTTGAGCATGGTGTACAGAGGTTGTAGCAGGAGGGAGCAGTGTGGGATGAAGTGGTTGTACAAGTTTATGATCCCAAAGAATTCCTGGAGTTTCCTTTGGGAAGGTGGCTTCGGGAATTGCATGATGGACTCAAACTTGGATAGATGTGGAAAGATGCCTGTTGGTGTGACAGTGTGTTCAAGAAATGCCTGTTGGTGTGACAGTGTGTTCAAGAAAGTCTACAGACATAACACCGAGAACTGACTTGTCGAGGTTGATCTGCACACCATAGTCTCGTAGCCTGGTGAAAACTTGCTGTAGATGATGCTTGTGGGTTGTCACGTAATATATAATAATGAGTATATAAAATAAATTTTCACTAAGTATATCTTGAAAATACATAACAGAAAACATCACCATGACCCAAACCCAAAGGACCCTTCTCAGCATCAACCAATCACTGGCAATGCATAGAGATGTGTGGAAAGCTGTAGCAAGGAGGATAGCCAGTGATAAGCATTTGCCGGTGAATGAACATGCCATCTATGGTGCACTGTGTGGCCACCTGTCACCCATACTACTAGCCAGTGACAAGAGGTCTAGCCACGGTTTTTCTTTCTACCATACTACATCCCCATCACCTCATGACTCACTCTCATCATCCCAATACAAGAGTACTCCCATGAAGACTTGCCTGTTCTCAAACACAACATTCAACAACGCTTGCCAACAGTCACATATAATACTATCCTTATATAAAAGAATTCCACAATACATAGGCCGGTTCTCATTTAAGAGCACTGCTGGGATGATAAGCAGTGGCAGTGCCAGGAAATTTTCATTAGGGGGAAGGCCGAGTGCGGGCTGGAGTGAGATGTGGAGGGGCTTCACGAAATGTAATCAAAGTGAAGAAGTATCAATGGTAAATTGCTATGTATGAAAACCATAAAAAGGCTGAAGGGAGATAGGCTCATTATTCTAAGTATCTGAGAATTTCAAGGCCACCGTTGAAAGACAAAGCATATTTTCATTATAGATTGAGTGAACAAGTTCCAAACCAATTACAATTTCTAAAGATAATTTCTCAATAATGTTGTAAATGATGCAAAGAAAAGTATTAAGAAAGATTTTTAAAAATTGCCTGATAGTCATTCTCTAAAACATGGATTATGAAATAATTCTGCAATCCCATTAAGAAATTATAGTCATTTGGTACAATAACCTTCCTTACTAGTCTGAGTTTCAAAATAATAAATGCTGAAGATTTATCTGAATCACTGCAATACTGAAAACACTTTTCGTAAGTCCATAACAAGACCAGGAATGCCAAATATCAATATAAACTTCAATAATGCTTTCAACAATAATTCACATACAAAATTCAAAGATGACCTTCAATATTTTTTCCCATATCATTGTGTATATTTCTTCAATGAAGCTTACTTTTCCTATGGATTATTTCTGATTAGATGACTTAATAGTTACTAAAGTTGATTTCTTCCTCATTATTAAAATCCAGTGATCTGTCAGCTTTAACATTTTGTTCACACAAAGGAAGTCACAAACTTGTCCACACACAGCAAATGGGAAGTAAAGCCGGGAACTTTTACATGTCTCTCTTTACACCACTGCAGAACACTTCACCAAGATATCAAAAACCTTACATTACAACTACAAATATAATGCCCATGAAAATTGTAGCCCTTTCATGCACGAAAAACTCTAAAAACAATAATAATCCACATCACAGAACCTAATGCTGACTATGGAGAAAAACAATACCTCTTTCAAAGAAAATAACAGACAAGAAAAATACCTCTATATCACAGAACCCAAAGGTGATTATGGAGCAAACATCACTTTGGGGGACTCAAACTGAAGTGAGTTGTGTATGATGAGTGTTTTGTTGAGGGTGGTTTCCTCCATCCTCTCACAGCCCTGGTCAGCACACCAGTACCCATGAGGACAGCAGTGTCTCATGTCCCCACAGCACGTTGCCTGCCAACATCAAAATGCATATATTCTCTTACACAGGTATTAGTCTGAATTCACTCTAGAAAACTAATATGGGTGATTTCTTCTAGATCTTTCCTGTTTCTGTTGTCACTGTAAGAACATAAGAAAACTAGAGGAGCTGCAAGAAGTCCTAAGGATTACATGTGGGATCTTAATGACTCTTGACTGCATACTGGTATGGTAACTCTAAAATAGAATTAGCTGGGGAGGACTAACTCACCTGAGGCATTGGGCAGCAGCCAAAGCGGTGGGAGGAGATGCTGCAGCAGGTGTTTCCATCTGGACACATGGAGCGATCAGGGCAAGGTACATACTCCTCCTCTACAGTGAGAGACGGCTCACGTGGGGCTGTCTCTGGTCTCTGCAGGAGAGTACTACAGGTCACCTTCATGAAGTACTGACCTTTCTCTCTCTACTTGTACATTGAGAGAGAGGAAGGTGAAAAGGAGATACGGCAAGACATAACAAATGAAGATATGCTACAAATATACGCTATCGAATCCATTAGCGAAAAAAGACCCTAAGATTGTGATGACACTAAAATATCAATACACCATTATGAAGAGTACACTTGTTTACAGACCTCTGACACAGAAATAGAAGGAAGGAAGGGGTAGGCAGCTAAAGTAGACACTCTCTCACACATGCCACCAGGAGCACAGCGATAGCCATGCGGACAACAACTCTCATGGTTAGAACAGCACGTTGCCTGAAAAACAATCCATTGGAACATTGAAGTTTATGAATAAAAGAATAAAGATCTCAACAGTTAATCAACAAATGGAAGTACAAAAATTGCAAGAACATAACATGAAGGATACTGGAAAAAGCCATCAGGCCTATACATGGCAGTCCCTGTAAAAAACAAATCTTTCTTTACTTCCATGCATCATCCTCATTCAAAAATCCATCAAATTTCTTAAATCTCCACAATGGCTGAGCATTAACAATCAGAATGCTGAGTCTATTCAATTCATATACTACTCTATTTGAGAACCAATTCTTCCCACTTTTTTTCTTTTTTTACTGATTTTTTTTCAAACTGATACACATAATTTCTTGTCCTATCTATATAATATGTCTGACCATTTTAACATCACATTTCTTTCAAAAAGGGGAGACGATGGATCAGTTCTCACCTGAGGCATGGGGCAGCATCCATAGGAGCCATCACGCATCATACAGCAAGTACTGCCTGTGCTACACATGCTCTTATGGTCAGGGCAAAGGCCATTGGAACCATCATTTGTCTCTTCAGCCTCTGGTACTGCTGAGGCTGCGGGCTGTGCTGAGGGGGTGGATAGTTTCCTCGTGACCAAGGAGAAGGATGACACTGAGAAACTCCTTGACTGAAAAATTTTAAAAAATTGAGAAACCATGGAGCTTGATTGGCAAGACGAAACCAAAACATGACAGAGTAAGAAGGAAATCTGGTCAAGGACAAAATAAAGTGTGATAAGGAAAAAAAAGGCAATAATACCAGAAATACTCACTGTATCACAAGTTCCCATGGAGTTGTTGCAGTTTGTATTTTTAGGGCAGCAGTGTATGAGGTCAGTGCAGCAGACAGCATCAGTGTACGGACAGCAGCCATATCCTCCGTCTTGTACCTTGCAGCACGTAAACTTCTCCAGACACGGGTGACCATCAGGACACTTACCACCTGGATCTGTTATGAGAAAAAGAACCATAAGAACATAAGAAAATGATGGAAGCTGCAAGAGGCTGCTAGACCTATTTGTGGCAGTCCCTATGTGAACACCTCTGCCTATTTCCACCTATCAACCTCATCTATTAACATGTCCAATATTCTTTTGAAACTATCCATATTATGTTTGACTTTAACTTGACATTATTTAGGAGGGAAGTTTCAAGACCTTTGTCCCTATCTTCTTGCTAACTCATTTGAACTTTAAAACTAGCAAATTTTTTTTTTTTTTTTTTCTCTTGGCCAGCTTCCCTCTCTCAAATAGAAGGAACAACTGATTATGTGTATCTGTTTCAAATGTTTACCTGAGGATACGAATGTATTAACCCCTCCAATACTGATACAGATTTTCACCTGAAGTTTTGGGGTATGATTACAAACTTTTTACTGGCATTAGGAAGAGTCTATAGAATTCAGAAGATTAATGGCTAAAGTTTTCACTATTTTAATCCCCCACATAAGTTTCTGAAGATGTATGAAAAACGTCAAATGGTAAGCGAAATAAATATGGAAATGTACAATGGTATTGAGGATAAGAGGAAGAGTATCAGGTAGTGACACACACACACACACTGGCTGACCTCTCTCTCTCATAGGGAGTCTGATCACATAGAGATGGGGTACATTGTGGTGAGAGTAAAGTTTACCTGCAACTTCCAGTGGTTCAAGCTCAGGTTCAACTTCAGGTTCAACTTCAGGTTCAGGTTTGCTTGGCTGCCAAGTTTTCATTAAGGAAGCCATTTTGCCCAGCCAATTGCCACCGTTCTAAAAAGTTAGTAATAATATGAGAGAAATGCAGTACTTCTGTAGGAATGACATCTGGGAATTCACAAATGTCAACGAAATGGACTGAGCTACAAGGATGTCTTAACAATTATGTGGTGGCTATGAAGAGCTAAGCATAATAAAAAAAATATATACATATACACTCTTTCCTAAAACTAAATTTTCCAAGATTGAACCCATTATTTCTGATTCTATCCAGATTAATAATCCCAAGAGTTTTACACAGACTACCCTTGTTACACATACTTTACCTCGCATCCGCCAGTCACCGGGTCACACTGGGAACCGTGGGGGCAGCAATGGAAGCCATCCTTGCAGCACTTGGCATCATCGTAGGGACAGCAGCCATAATGGCCACGGAACATCTTGCAGCAGGTGAAGGAGCTGGGACACTCATGGCCATCAGGACAGGTTCTGCTGCTAGATTCATCTGAAAATATTACTTTATTAATGAAATACCAAATCAGCTTGTGAGCAAAGCTAGAAGAGGAAGAAATTATTGGGTTGACCATGTGCAGAGTTGGTCTTGACCATCCTGCCATCAAAAGACCAATGTAGTACACACACACAAACATACCTTCTTGGTCATCAATGTGGTTGGATTCCAGAGGAAGTGTCTGCTGAGGTAAGATAAGCCCCAACAGGTCTGCTTCCTGAACCAACTCTGGCTTCACTGAGGTCTGTGCAAAGGACACAGCAGGAAAGCCATTCTTGAGGCAGGACTGTTGACGCTCATCACACTTGTAGTCTGCATGACAAAATAGTCTCCATAGTACCATCTAATGACAACTTCCATTCAAATTTAGCTTCATATCATGCCTTAGAGAAACTGATTTATAGAATAACATTTTCTTAAGCCTAAGAAAGAAAAATCATTATCCAGCATATATTTTTAATAATTTAGGAAAAGTAATAATATTCCAGAGAGAGAGAGAGAGAGCCTAACAAGTGGTAGTTCTACAAGTTTCACATCAATTTAAGCTGTCATGCAGTAATTACCATAAACATTAACACTGACAGCACAATGATATTACGGCAAGGACAAAATATAAATGTTTGTGCCACATCCAGATTACTTTCCAAAGGTATAGCTAAGCAGTAGTGCTTGCTAGAGGATTGCTGATGCTAAGGCCATACAACTGGACCATAACCCAAACCTGAACCACCACATTACAGCACTAACACTCATCATACTCACTGTGGGGACAACAGTGCACATGGTCACGGCAGCACTGTGCCTCAGGGTACTTGCAGCACCCAAACTCAAGGTTTGCAAGCTGACAGCATGTTGTATTCTCAGGACATCTGAAAATCAAAACAAATAAATACATGAAAAAAGGGGATAGCATATGGGAAACATTCCTATATTTGAGAGAGAGAGAGAGAGAGAGAGAGAGAGAGAGAGAGAGAGAGAGAGAGAGAGAGAGAGAGAGAGAGAGAGAGAGAGAGAGAGAGAGAGAGAGAGAGAGAGAGAGAGAGAGAGAGAGAGAGAGAGAGAGAGAGAGAGAGAGAGAGTGTGTGACTCACTTGACTTCCCCTCCAGGACAGATGTCAGCCCACACCTGCACCACCACCACCACCGCCAACAGCAGCCCTCGACACAACATCACGCCGCGGCTCACACAGGCGCCTCTCACCACACCGGCAGCAGTCTGCGGGAAGACATACGGGTGAAATGAAGGATTCTAATTGCAATATCCTTGGGTGAAATAAACACAGATGCTCAGCCTGTAGCACCAACTGAGGATCATGAAAGTAACAGCTAATCAGTGACATACCTGTTTTGGAGCAAACTATAATGGCTCTTAAAATTGTGATGAGCACAAAGAAAGGGTCAGCTGTGAAATGGAATAAATCACGACACCCCCCCCCCCACCCTCCCCGTGAAATTGAAGCATTGCATAAATCTATACTCACTCTAATCCAACCTATCCCAGACAGGAAAACACTACAGTAATGTTACTTCAATAATGATACATAAAAATCTGAATAAAGTTGCACTGAGCCTCACCTACTTTCAAAAGGTTCTACCAAGTTGACGCGACTCAGATTTTCAAGGGCATTTCAAGTGACAGGTCAACAAACTTGCCACATGACTAACCGACGAAACACTTACGATAAGAACTGGCTAATGTATGACATGGCCTTGGGAAATGGTCGCGGTGAAAAGGCAAACCATTAATTACGAAGTGTCCTTAACTGAATCCAAATTTATGCAGTCATATCTTACTCGGCATGATTGCACCAAGGATCCTAATAATAATAATACTCTTGGATTGTACTGAACAAACCTGAGGAGAGCAAGAGCGAGCTGAGATATGCGGAGAGTCCCCAGTACACGCACACTACGCCTGCCCTGCACTATCTGCGTCTGAATCAAGCAGCGCCGCCGGTCTCACTGAGCTGAACCCTCGGTTTTAAGCCCCTCCCCCTCAACTGTTTACCCGCTGCCACCCTCATTCAGAGCTGCCACACACGGAAATTTTACGCCGTTTTCAGTGGTACTTTGCGGAAGGCATACGGTTTTAAACTGTACGCCTATGAAGCAGCATGAGTCCACAGAAAACGATAGTAACACTGCCAAACGACTCTACCTTTAAACAAAACTAACACACAAATATCCCCAAATGTCATGACAAGTAGGAGACCTGTATACCGTCCTTCCCTTTCCTTTCCTTGCCCTTGCTGGCATCTCTGGGAAATCCGGACATTAGGCAACATGAAGCTAGCTGAACCATGATTTCCTTCTACAAGACCGAGACGCGTATCAACCCAGACAACTTACAGTATGACTGTCTCCCTTCCTCAGTCTGTCACCGAGTCCATATGTCAAGTTCTCGTTACTCGTCTGGGAGTCTTAAGAATTTGTTATTGATGCACAGTATAATCATGTCTTGTCCTCCAGCCAAGTGAAAACAACAGCTATAAACGCAGTGAAATACAGAAAAATGGGAAATTTACCCGTTATCTAAGTTAAAATTTACGAAAGAAAAAAGGTTTGCGAAATAGGAAAATATTTTAAGAAAATCAAGGAATTTTTAGCAATTCGACCTGGCAACACTGCCTTCCCTTTATATGAGAATAAACGTGTACTGAGAGAGGGTGTTTTTCATCATGCTTCACACCCTTAACCTTGATGTCTCATCACTGACGCAGGCTGTTTGCTTGCTGACCTGACAACAAGCTGGCGGTGGTAGGGAGAAAGATTAAAAACAAGATAACAGCCTAAAATAAACATACCCTACGTGCAAAGGTCTGCTCAAGTAGTGTAGTACAAGTCACCACACAACCACACCACCTTAATGCCTGTGTCTGTCCGAGAACAGGATGTGAGGCTAAAGGACATTCAACTCCCACCACTACACTAGACGACCTTGAGTCCTTGACAAAGATCCAAGTCCCAAACGCGTGGACAAGGAACTGCCGCAGGACATGTTAATATTACTCATATCATTAATGGTCAAATATCCTTAATTGCTTTGAATAAATTCGTGCTGTGAATTGCGAATCAAACATTTCGAAGAGAGAGAGAGAGAGAGAGAGAGAGAGAGAGAGAGAGAGAGAGAGAGAGAGAGAGAGAGAAACTGCGCACCATAAAATATGCTTCGTGAAACGAACGTGTCCCCACAATCAGGCGGATTAAACTAAATTTCCTTGACTGCGACTTCCCATATTATTTTCTCACATGACCGCATTGCAAAACGTTTTCTGAAGCACGCAGCCCGCACCTCCATAGCTTTCGTTAAGTGCATGTGGGCTGATAAAGGTGTTTTCTTTGCACCCTTTGAAAATAGTCGTGGTGAGAACAGAACACGAGTCTTATCACCAGCTCTAAGAGATAACAAGGAGCTATCATTGGTAATCTATTAATAGTTAATTAAGACAGCGCTAAACCTGAGGAAATCCCTTAACAAAATAACGACTACATAAACCTGAACGATAGCTTGTTGAAGGTTGTTTGAGATGCCACAAACGTTTAGGGTGAAGCACGTCGTTGTTGGAACAATGACAAGTCTCAGGAAATGACTTGCAAGACGGTGAATAGCTTACTCAGGGAATAACACAGCAGTAGCGACGCTAAGGAAGAGCATGAACACCCCCCCCCACCCCCCCACCCCCCGAAATTAGCTAAGCTTGGCCCCCTCTTCACCCGTCCAGCCCCCAATATTGTACATAACAATTTACCATCAATCCTTAACTTTGATGATGAAGCCCATCCACATTTAACCCCTTCCTCCCCCAACCCCCCGCCCCCTAAAGCCCACACAATGAAAATTCCCTGGCACTGCCCCTAGAGACTAACGAGAGAAACTACCACACACTAAGAATAAAGTTGAACTATACATTTTACAAACCCCTTGTTACTATATAATAAGTGATACAAAGGATCCCGCACTTATTATCAATAATCACCAAACGATCGATAATTAAAGAGGAGAGGGTAGTGAGGATTAGTACTGCTACCGTGCTGTCCAGGCTAAGTATTTGATTAATCAATTACCCAGGAAAAAAACACAGACAAGCTATACACTACTAACAAAAAGACAAATATAAAAACAAATAAAGAGAGGTATAAGTGAGCAGTATTATTTGGAGATAAAAGGGAGTCTGACAAAAAAACATAAATATGGAAAAAAGAAGAAACTAAAGAAAGCAAAAAAATGAAAAAGATGTGGGACTATGTAAGAATAATAAGAGGAGAATCAGTCAAAGAGAGCATAGCCTGAAGCTGGAGGAAGGAAAAGATAGAAGAACAACTTGGGAGCAGTATTATATAGGTGACACTTTTTTTTTTTAAGGTAAGAAGGGGAAAGCTGACCAAGGGCAACAAAAAGAGTAATAAAAATGGCCCACTTAATTGCCTTACAAGTACAAAAGAGTTAGCCAAAAGAAAGGAATAAATGTCTTAGAGAAACAGGATAGTACATAAACTGTACAATAAATTAATAGAGAAATACACAGTTAGAAAAATGAAAAAAAAGCAGTGTTCAAAGAAAACATCAAAACTGTATACATACAATATACAGAATATACATAGAAAGTGAGAAAAGTATACAAAGAAAAGTAATAAAAATAGAGAAGAGAAACAAACTACATGCTGAAAAGAGAAAAAATAGGAAGGCTGGAAAGCAGACATAATAATGGACATGTCTAATTATTTAGAAGTGAAGGAAAATAAGGGCATGGCAAGAAGGCAAAGCATAAATAAGAAAAGAGTGATGGAAGTCCTTCAATGAAAAACAAAGAATAGATATAGTGTTGATCCTCACCAAACACAGATTCACCGTACACATAATTCACTTATACACAGTTAGGTCAAATATCCCAATCCTCACCCAACACGGACCAATAATTAGTGTCAGTTATCACATGAATAACCAGGATTACAAGATTTTCCAAACCCTGAACAATTTCATTAATAAAATA
Organism: Callinectes sapidus; assembly: GCA_020233015.1. NCBI lineage: Eukaryota > Metazoa > Arthropoda > Malacostraca > Decapoda > Portunidae > Callinectes > Callinectes sapidus. Next base: position 10,930,069 of record CM035191.1, read on the forward strand.
TTTCAATATACAGTACTTTTTAGTTTAATTGGCATGTTTCTATTTTTTTGTTTGATATAGCTCCAAAAAGACTTGGCATTAATCCCCTTTTCTCCATAAGGTATTCACTCCACTGAAAACAGCTCAAACAAGTGGCACCCGTGTTGGGCAAGGATCAACAGTGTAATATTAATGGAAAATATATAATGAGATGTCCACAAGTTAATTATTAAGAGTAATTGATAAGAAACCCCAAGGAAATTATATAAAAAAAAAAAAAACAGAATACATACCAGGAAAATGGAGGACATGAAGGACAGTAATGATAACCTAACCTAACCAAGAGTAAAGGAACTAGTTAACATCATATCACTAAATAATGCAAAATACAAACTGTGGACGATAGGAAGCTTATGTTCCCACCCACTCCTGTCCTGTCAGTCATCCACTTCATCTTGTCTTCATTATTCCTTGACACAACCTCTTCAACCTCAACCAATCAACCCCCATCATGCATGTATCTCATATCCACTGCAGACATTCATCACACAGGAGCCTATTCCTATCGTGTTGTGACTCAGCATCTGCTTCGTGTTTACATTTTGCATCCTCACGCTAGTCACATGACATCGAGGTATCATCCCATACATCTCGCACACACTACCTACTCCTCTTCACCTGCTGCTGCTGGTCACATCCTTACATACATCATACACACAACACGCACTCATCACCATTCTCGTTAACTTACTTTTCACAGAGTACTCCAAAGGCAATCCCTCACGCAGGCCCTACTGTGTTGTTGTTGTTGTTGTCTTCCTCGACGTTGCCACCTGTAGCATCAAGATCAAAACCATTCGCTGTAGTAGTAGCAGGAGATGATAGGAGAGAATGTGTGAATCAGTTTGGTGAATTTTTGGGCATTTCTTTCTGTCTGCCGTTTTTCCCCTTTTTTCCCCCCTACAGGAGTTGCCGTTTCAAAGGACTCACTCAGGAATCAGTTCTGGGGAAACACCAAGGATTATAATATCCTTGGGAAACAAGGTGTGCGAAGCATGTTGAGCCTACAATATGATGGGAGGTTTTCTTTTTTTTCTTAGCATATTTTTTCATTTCATTATTATGGTGAGAAAAAAAAAAAAAAAAACTAACTCATGAAGTGTCCGGTAAGATCTAAAACTTTTAGGAAAATGATTTAATCATTATAATTATACACATCCATATGTTATGACAGTTCTTCATACATAAAGATAAGGAACACTCCTGACACAAAGGCATTTAGTATAAAGAAAGGTTTATTTGACATTCCCTAATGAAGGCACATTATTCCTAAGACACAAAGTATATAAGTTTCTATATCTTATATGCAGTATTTCAAGTCTTGCTGGATATTCATCAGTATTATTGTCCTGGTATAAGTCAATTTTATAACTCTTCTCTAGCCTTGTGAACAATAGTATTATCCTGGGCAGAAACATGCTCTTTTGAGACACAGACCTCTCAATCTTGTACTGAGCTTATAAAACTTATCACTCCAAATGAAAGTTAGTTATTTATTACATATAATACATATTAAAAAAAAAAAAAAAAAAAAAAAAAAAAAAAAAAAAGGTTACTAAATGAAGACTGCTTGGACAGCCAATTCAGTCCTCATCTGGGTCCTCAATTGTCAGTTCTTCTGGATCTTCCTCAACTTGACTGCTGCTGGAAACTGTTGGTAGCCCAGGTAGCACAGAAGAGACAGCTCCCTCTACTTTCTCTGCCTCAGTATCGATGCTGCCAACATCCTTTTCTCCTAAGCGTTCTGTATAGACGAGTCTCTGAGAGCTTGACAACCGACCCACCTCACGAAAAGTTTGTGATAAACCTGTTGGGGTAGATTGATGAGCTTTAGATCTTTCACTTCTCATTAGATTACAATATCTTCTTTCAACAATTGCTCTTCATCCATTCTTTCTATACAGCCAAACTACCTTAGCACTCCCTGTTCTGTTGCCTAAAACTTGTAAACAAACAAATGATGACATAAAACATTCAAATAACCTTTCTGTCAGTGCTTAGTTCCTGTAATGACACTAGTGACCAACACATTAATAGGTACTATCCCTCACCTGGTAAAATTCTGCATTTGAAGGGCACCAAGACAGTCATGAGTTCCTCTGTAGTGAGTGAGTGTTTGCAGTGTTCCTCCTTGATTGCCATGGAGTGCTCTTGCATTTTCTTTGTGACAGCATACCACTGTGGTCGGGTGATGGGTTGCCACGTGCCAACAGAGGTGCCATCTTTATTAGGGTACATCAAGCCTCTCGCAGTCACTGATGCTGAATATCCCTCCAACACATCTCGTTCCTAAGGAAAGAATATATATACAAGAACTGTATGGGGGAGTATGTGGTAATGGAGATCCAATCTGATCATTACATATTCAATAATGTCATACAGATAAATGTGATCATGAATTATATTAGAAATGGTTGATGCCAATGGCAACACTTCAAAAGATGTACTGAAGAAGTAACCCTGAACAATTTTGCTTCTGGTAAACATAATAGCATGTATAACATTGTTGGCCATATGATATCATGTTTTGGCAAAAATGTCACTTGGAAAATGTTTGGATGTACATATCACCCATTCATGGGACTACAGATTTCAAGATAATCAAATTCATGTTCAGTGAGGGCCAACTGTACAGCTCAGTGAAGACATGCATTATGTATGGCAGTCAATTTCTGATAGAAAAATTATACTACCATCATTATACTAACCATCCAATCAGCAGTTAACACATCAGAGTCTGAGAGATAATGAGCTGCCTTTGCAACAGACTCAATGTTTGAGAAAAAGTTCAAATAATTTTGGTGAAGAAAAAGGCTGAAACTAGAAGCTCCCATGGATGTCTTCTCAAAGATGCTTTCTGGAATCTCTTGCAAGGGTAGCCTTTCATATTCCTTCAAGTGTTTGGGCAAAGTGCCAACAATCCCTTTATCTGAGTTTCCTGCATCAGTAAGAGAGATTTGATATAAAGAAAATGTAGTATATTTATAAACACAAAATATATACCATAGATAAATGAAATACTGCAACATGTTTGTAGATCATTCCATTTAATAGTAATAATTTATTTTCATTGTTTGATAAATAAACAGCATACAATATTTCATCCCTTAAGATATGATAATTTAGATTAATCATGATCACCTTTGCCCCCAACACTCCAGGGAAACACATGGGGTAGCATAGGGTGCAGATGCCTTGTCTCCATTAATTCTTCAAAAGACCAGATGCCAATCGGTTATATAGATAAGAATCTTGTGTTTCAAAAGCATCTATACTCACGCTTGCAATAGAGGACTTTTCCCAATGCCCTGAAGAGGAAGAGTGAAGCATCCTTTCCTCCCACAGCCACTTGAGAATCCTTGCTGCTCACTGCAGGCTTTGATTTGGTGCTGCTCTTTCCTCTGCCAGGCCTGTCTCTCTTTGATGAGTCAGTAAATAATTGCTCAATCTTATTCATATCTGTGGGTAAATATTTGGCATCAGTCTATAGCTTATAGTTTTCTGCAATTTAAATAATTTCCAAAGAAACTTTTTCATCACTCTGGAAAACATGGTTCTTTCAATGAATCATTAAGAACTCTGGATACAAGATACATACCAAGATTTAGTTTAGTCTTGAGTGATGCCTGTTCCTTTAAGTTCCCTTGAGAACGTGACCACACAACAAAATAACATACATCATCACCCAATATCTGAAATAGATGTTAACTAATGTATATTTCACTTATTGCTTCCTCACCCTTTTTAGTGGCAAACTGAAGAGCGTTGATGGCACTGCGAATATCTCCCCCCGAGGCTTCTGCCAGAGTCTGTAGCACTTCCTTGGAGGGCAGTGGATGCTTTAGCCCACCCTCATCGACACTCTCTATGCTCAGGATGCGATTCAGAGCCTTTACTAGCAGCCCACTCGCAATGGCATTGAACCTATGTAATTATTAATTGGCACTTATAATATAACACAATTGGACACACACATTCTTATTATCATTTCACATAAACACACACACACACACACACACACAAAAAAAAAAAAAAGTGGCTTCACAGTGTCATCAGTGCTTTGCAATCTCTCTGACCGTAACTGTCATCACACCTCACCCGATATTGACAATGGACAGTTCCTGCATCAGGTTGGAAGGGAAGAGGTGCTTCACATTGCCATACTGGTTGGTGGAGTCTGTCACAATGAAGACCACTGGGCTGCTGTTGCTCCACTGACTGTACTTCCTGCAAATATATGATGAATTTAAACTGATGATAAACAGTTGAACTCATTTTCTATAGTCTGATATATAATAGAAAATCACAAACACTAACTAATTTCTTATGAGAAAATAAGCAAGGAGTAAGATTGATATAACAACATATTATTTTGAAGCAAGTCACACTATATGCAGTCTTTAGCCAATACACCTCAAGGAGGCCACTAGAGAGTGATCAAGCAGTCTGGAAAACACAAGAGGGTGTGTTGCTGTTCATAATTCTTGGTAATGTCACAGGTCCTTAGGTAATCAAACAGGGAAACAAGTGACGGACAAACATCTTTACATTTACCTTTAGCCCATAAATTCCTATAAAAAGCCCACATTGTATAAATTATAAAAAACACTTAAATACTTCATCCAGGCTACCGCATTCATTGCTTATCCACAAGACTTGCAACTACCAGCCAGCACAAAGTGACATAGGCTTGTAATGCAAAGCAGGATCCCCAACCCTAATTAATATGTCACTGAGCCAAAAATAAAAAAAATAAAAAAAGTGAGGTAAATTGGAATGGTTGAGAAAATAATAAAATTCTACTTCAGTGGAACCAGTTAATGAACTACAAAGGTTTCATAAGATTATAGTATGCTCTACGTGTCAGAAATAACACACCTGTTTTTTTTTACTTCAGCATTTACCTGAGCATGGTATGGAAAGATGCTGGGTCTCTGAGAATGGCATTGGGGAAATCCTCCACACACACCAGGTTGTCTCTCTTGTCTGTCATGCACACACTGCTGTATTTGCTGCACCGCATTAAGAACTCCCAGAACTGTGTGGTCTGGCTGACTGGGGCCACTGTGTCACCTGGCCTCCACTCATTTTCTGTTGTGATGTTGTAATGCATTAAAGGAGATCACATAATTCTAAGTGCGAATTTTAACTATTAAACATTATCAGCTTAATTTTTGTGCATTGGTACAAAGATCTATCTTAATTAGTATATCTAAGTAGAAGAATGAGTTAAACAAAACATTACTAACATTACGCTCTAATTATACTCAGCATTTTCTTCCCTAAAATGGTATTAGTAAAACTTATTAGTCATTAATTGGTCTGACCTTGCTCCATAAAAGCATTGTTATAAGGTGTAGTGGTGGGATTGGTCCACTCCACCAGATTGAGTTTTGCTTCCCGGGCAAGGACCCTCACAGTGGCAGATTTCCCACATCCTGCAGGGCCGGTCAGCAGCAGTAGCTTTCTACCCTGCAAAAAGTGGCTGCACTGAGGGCACATACTCTACTTCTCTTAGCTTATCTCAGGTTATCTTTCATTCTATGCTTAACATGATAATCTCATATAATAATATTGAAATGACTCCGATAAAATGAGGTAGAGGTGTGCCTCTCCATCTAGCCAAGGCCAAGTAATTCTGCTAGTGGTCTACTGATATACAATTACCTTACTGCTACCTAGATAAAAGGCAACAAACCTTTCTTCCACATGAACTTTCCACCAGCCAAGACTCCACTTCAAGCACTTTTTTCTTGTGAACAGCAAGGTCCTCTTGTGTAGAGGGGGCATACAGGTCCACCCACAATGCTGACCTGCCCTGAAATCAAGCAGGAACTATTAAAAAGTACAAATACAATTTCTAGTATAATATTAATACCCAATGTAAATTAAACTTTACACTTGAATCTGTTATTACTATGCCAAGAAAGTGAAACCATTGTTGGAAGTCTGCCTTTTTTCAAGGATAATCTTAAAAATATTACTGTGAAAAGAATCTTCTATGAATACTCCTACTGTAATGAAAGAAATACCTGAAGCTGCTGTGACTCCTGGTGACGCTTCTGCCTGCTGTCACCTTGGCCACCCGGGTCTCGGGAACGCTTACCAGTCTTTTTGTCAGTGGGAGGGGAGGAACTTAGGCCAAAATCTGAGAAGCTGGACACCACCCATGATGTCACCTGAGGAACAAAGATGTATTTGCCAGTTCTGTTTCTCTGTGGCATACAATGACAATCCTTTATATAAAAATATAACGTGCGAGAATCAACAGGGAAGTGGATGACTTACTTTGGTTTGGGGTTTCTTACTAATCATAGTCCCTTCAGGAAAGGAAATGTAGTTCTGGAATAAGAAAATGAATCTTAAAGTCATGGAAAGTTGATTGTACCTAACCTAACTCTGTTTCTGGCACAAAGTGTTTATCTTCAAAACTACAGATATTCAATACAAGCTAATAAAAGCCAATCATGTGGCGTCTCAATAATTACCCTGTACTGTCCTATATTGTGGTGTCCCTGTTAAGTACTGTGCTGTCTGTTGTCCTTAACTGAGATGTACTGCTGTGCCACAAGTCAACAACAGCACCACCTTCTGTTAACATATAGTGCTGTGAAGCTTGTTGGTCAGTGATGCCTTAATCCAAACACGTTCCATCTCGTCAGTTGCTGTCTTGTAAACATTCTTCTTCTTCTTGTGACCTCTTGTTTTATATCACTTGTAGGTCCTCCTTCCCTTCAGTGTTGTTTTCAGTTCTCACTGCTATCTGCAGGAGGGCAGGAAACAGAACATAACTGTATTCATCATCTATACACCATTTCCTCCACGACGTCACAATCAACAGTAGGGGTGGGCGGGACCCGATAAATACTGGACCCGAATCTTGCGGATCCGCCAAGGCGAGATGGATAGTGTTCGTCTAGTAGCGCGCGGGATTCGCCAGTAATCGGATCCAGCCAGAGCCGAATCCCGTGCTGCCAGTAATCGTCTACCTCCTCATCAGTCCCGCCTCGCTCAGAAAAGTACCGCGCTGTAAGTGGGACCCCTCATAGTCTTTTTCACGGGTAGAGAACACTTTGGCGCTGGCCTAGTACAGTTAGCTACGCTGCCACAGCACACAGTTTGTCTTTGATAATGTCAGGTCCTTGTTTTTGTTTTATCGAAATTAAGGTATTAAGTATGGATGATTTATCCTACCAAACTATGCAGCTCTACATATGGCAAGGGTTTGAAGGTGATAATAGTCTGGGTTCTATGTAAATAAAACAACATTTGACAAAACTGTGCGGCGTTGTCATTCAGGTAGAGGAGTAGCCTGGCGTGGTAGGTGCTTATCGGTATGGTCAGGTCACTCAGGTCAGAGAGGCCTCGGTCACTCCCCCTATTATAAAAACGCACCGTGACTGTTACTTCTAATGTGGTGTGAGAAAAAAGTCGAAACATGAACAAATAAAATCAAATAAATCCTGACGCACAAAATCACAATACTCAGAGAGAGAGAGAGAGAGAGAGAGAGAGAGAGAGAGAGAGAGAGAGAGAGAGAGAGAGAGAGAGAGAGAGAGAGAGAGAGAGAGAGAGAGAGAGAGAGAGAGAGAGAGAAAAGATATATGCATGTAATATATATATATATATATATATATAAAACTAAAGACAAAAAAAGAAAAACGAAAAAAAGAAGAAAAAGGAAAAAAGAAATCGTACTTAGTCACACACATACCCAACACTGTCACATGATGATCAAAACCTATCGAGCAGCAAGGCACTAATTCCCACCCCCACCCCAGATAACCTAAACCCAACAGCACCCACCCACCCACCCACCCACCTCCCCCAGCCCCAGCCAAGGCAGCAGACACACTCGTACACAGATCATATTTTTATTTACGAAACGTGATCCATTGCCTGTGTTGCGTGGCCCTGCACCGGCTGGCTGTGTGGCTGAGGCTATTTCATGTGGTGGTGAAGTTGGTATATCTTCTTAGACGGATTTCTTGACTTAAAATCCATCTTAGACTGCAGAAATTGTTGTGGTTTTAGTCATTATCTCAGCAGCTTTAAATTTTAGTGTTGGTGAGGTAATGGTTAAAATACAGCACTAGTTTAGGGAGGTTAAGGTGGGTTTTTAAGACAAGATATTCGTCTAAGAGAAGGTTGCATGCTTAAGAATCTTTGTTAATAGGGACCCTGACTCACCCGACCCCGATAGGAAGGATAACTGGCGGTGGCGCGTTAAGATGAAGCCAAAGGGACAAACTTTTTTCCACTTTTTTTAATGTCAGGGTGGAAAGGCCAAGGACAAACAAAATGGATTAAAAAAAGACCCACTGAGGTGCCTGTCCATTACTTTAACTGAAATTTCTCTTTTTATTCTTTTTTCCTTTTCCTTTTATTTTGGATGAAGAATGTATGCATAGTTAGTAAAGTAATATTTCAATAAGGATATAGTTCATAATTTTCATCTCCTCGTCGCTGATATGATACTTGGCAGCGAGTGAGTGGCGTGGCGCATATATGAAGAGTCACAGGGAGAGAAACCTTTACCAGTCATGTGCTCTCAAAAAAATAAATAAATAAAATAATGTATTCTTTAACACTTCTGGTTCTGATCACGAATATGGTTAGTGTTCTTATGAGTTCATTCCCTCTCCACACTTACGAAAGCCCCTCAGCAGTGTGTACGTGAAGACTGACACGTATAATAGTAAAGTAAGAATTAAACTCATATTATGAACACTTTCCTTTGTTTACCATGAAGGCCCGTACCATTTAACCCCTTCAGTACTGGGACACATTTTCCTATTCATTCTGCTATTATTTGTTGATTTTATACAGCTTCAGAAACTCATATGGGGATTTAAATAGTAGAGACTCTGGTTATTAATCTTGTGACCTAAATAGAGCCTTCCTAAGGTCAATATAATCGTTTAATGACACCCAAAACTCGTGGGAAAAATGTGTTCCAGTAATGAAGGGCTTTCTGTCTCACTTTGAACATTCTCTAGTGGAAGTTAATGGAGTTTTGAAGGATTTGAAGGCTTATGTAACTTGAATGTCAAATGCACTAATAAAAAAATAAAAAAAATAGAAAGTAAAAACACAGCTTCTTGTCTCCGTGACCTTGAAATGACATCCCCATTGAAACTACCAAGAATGCAAGCCAGTTTTGAAAGACAAGAGTCAAGATTTTTTTTTTCTTTTTTTTCAATGACGGTGCATAAATCTTCTTACATATCGCTGGGATCGTGGAAACCCCCTTGCAAACCGTAGTAAATCTTGAAAACACCGTCTTAAGGTCACATACAGCCAGGTGTAGGAATAATAATACAGAAATAACAGTGAGATTAAATTAAAAGGAGAGAAAAAAAGAGATAAAGAAGAAAAGAAAAGAAACAAGAAAATTGAATAATAATAATAAGAAATAAAAAGGAAACTTGATGTAGAAAACACTACATATATGGAAACAAATAGAACAACTCTCTCTCTCTCTCTCTCTCTCTC
>CM035191.1:10939622-10953660 GCA_020233015.1 Callinectes sapidus
AGAGAGAGAGAGAGAGAGAGAGAGAGAGAGGACGACTGTGTACACGGAAGGTTATGTCCTGCTGATGGATATGTCCTCCTAATAGGAAGGGTAGAATTTATGACCGAATAATAACTTTACTCTCAAACTTTAGGGAAATCAGATGTCAGACAGTAAAAAGAACGTAATCATTGACAAATAAACAAGGTAACAAGTAGTTTACCTTGTGTCCTTGCCTATCTCACCACAGCCCAGCAGACATCAAGGGGTTGCAACAAGATATCAGATCTGTATGTGGCAGGTCCTGCAGCAAACATACATATACGGAGAGATTTCTACCTATTACCTATCCCCTGCCTATTGATTAAGCGCGCGCGCGCGCACACACACACACACACACACACACACACACACACACACACCTCAAAATACCCGAAAAAATCACTTCACAATGCTAGATATGGAGAGCCGATATAACAGTATTACAGCATCACACACACACACGCACACACACACACACACACACACACACACACACACACACACACACACACGCACGCACACACACACACACACACACGCGCGCGCGCGCAAACACGGTTAACATACAGTAGCACATACTATATATGGCATATAAGTCAGGAAGGCAAGGGGGCAGGGAGGCGCCTGCCCTATGACGTCACAGCTGATGACGTCACGGCTGATGACGTCACAGCCTGGGTGGCGAGGTGCTCTATATTTACGTAGCGTAAACCATTTTAAAAATGACCCCTCGATAAAACGCCTTTAGATCAACCTATTGTATCTGATCCGACGTGATAAATAGGATAACTAATTTCCAAAGTATAAACACACTCCTAAAAACAGTAATTGTAAAGAAATTCCACGGGAAAAAACCATTTTATGAAAATATGACCCTTTTTAAAACTCGTTAAATATCCATTAACTACCACCTCAGAGGAACCAAAACCCATTTCAAAACAATCGATTAATTAATTTTAGTTATTTTAAACACTTTAGAGTGAGTTAGAGGCAGAAATAAATTGTTCACAGGCTCATAATTAATTTTTTAATGTAACTTTGACACCGCTATATAACACTTTTCCTCTCCACTCATTTCACTGAAATTTAGGCATAAAACACCATTGTATATGGACTACCTCTTGCAATTAATAACAACTTGATACGGCCTCAAATAAAAAAGTGCATTTGGCGGTTCAAGAAATTTAGCGCCAAAATTCCCCCTTATTTACCACCCTGATAACGCCAACCACAGCGATCTCCTACCCTTACACGCATGCAAATCACTTGAAACACGCTGCAGTATTCATAGAAAGCGTTAAATTTGACTATTGATCCCAAATAAACAGTCCAGAAACGAAGACAATATCCTGATATATGAGCCGGCTGGCGGAGGCCCCGTGGTGGAGTACGACCCCCCCCTCCTATCTCACTCCCACCTTCATTAAACTTAAACTTGACCACGAAAGCTATGTTTGAATGGTTCATATGAAAGCTTAGTACCATGGCTGCATACTGTGGCAAGATGAGCCTATAATAATTGAGAGAAAAGGCTTAAAATGACCGATGAAATAAAAATCCAAGATGGCGCCCGGGCCTGAGGCGGTGACTCACCTTACATAAACCTTGATACAGGCAAGGGTAGTGGTTGTACTAACACAACCTACTATCTGTTATTCCATCTTGCAGCTTCGGTCCAGGAATTAGATGACTTGAACACTGAATAAACTAGCACAGTCTTCTTATTCTGCCATCAAAACCACTGTCATTAACAAACACTCGTGAACTCCCGCTGGTCACTTGAAGAGGATCGTTTTTCAGGTAAAGATCGTCTTTATACGCCACTACAGTGGCAAAAACATCGTGAAATACCGTTATTTACTTTAAACAGACAGTTTTTCAGGTAGAAATCGTCCGTATCCGTTCAACCAGAGGTTTTTCAATACGTTAAAGGCAGTGCACCTAACCGCACCTTAGCAGGGAAACTCAGGGGAGACACTGATGCCTCCGTCCTGGACAACCCACACCCCACCCTCATGGCTGGCCTGGAACTAGCATATTATTTTAACAGCGTGGTTGTATTTTTCCATGTTTCCCTTAACACAAGTAAGAAATCGAGTAGGTTATATGCAAAGAAAATAGGTAGACAGTAGATGAATATACATAACTCCATAAACGCCACAAATAAACCTGATTAGCGAAAGAAAATACCCGTAAAATAAGTGGTGGAAGTAAGAAGGCAGACCGTAAGTCATGCTTTACCCCCACTCAGAGCAAAAAAGTAGTCGTATTTTTCAATGTTTCTCTTGACACAGCTAAGAAATCGAGTAGGTAACATGCAAAGAACATAGATAGACAATAGATGAACATGTATATAACCACATAAATGCGGAAGTAAAGTGAATTAGCGAAATAAAAACACGACAATTAACGGAGAAACAAGGCCTACCGGATCATGTTTATCCGCACTTGTAGCAAAAAGTAGTTGTATTTTTCCATGCTTCTCTTGACATAGCTAGGAACTCGAGTAGGTTATATGCAAAGAACATAGGTAGACAATAGATAAACATGTATATAACCCCATAAACGTCAAACTAAAGCGAATTAGCGAAATAAAAGACACATCAATAAGTGGAAGGAACAAGACCGACTGGTAGTCATGGTTACCGGCACTCGACCAAAAAGTAGATGTATTTTTCCATGTTTCTCTTGACACAGCTATGAAATCGAGTAGGTTATATGCAAAAAACATAGATAGACAATAGATAAAGTAATATACATTAACTCCTTAAACGTCAAACTTATGCGAATTAGCGAAAAAAACAAAAAACACGAAAATTAACGAAGAAATAAGACCCACGGCAGTCGTGTTTACCATCAGTCAGAGCAAAAAGTAGTCGTATATTTCCATGTTTCTCTTCACACAGCTGAGAAATCGAGTAGGTTATATGCAAAGAACGTTATATATCAAGGGGGTTAAGTAGGGTTATACATTAAAGCTCTCTCTCTCTCTCTCTCTCTCTCTCTCTCTCTCTCTCTCTCTCTCTCTCTCTCTCTGTGTGTGTGTGAAAGACAGTTATTGTCACGTACGGATGATGCAATCCCTAAATTTTGACGGGAAAGAGGCGTGGGCGTGGGCGTGGCCAAGTAATCGGATCCGCGATTATTTATATTTTCGGATTTTGCCCAGCCCTAATCATCAGTTATTCCAGGCTCCTCTACCAGTGACAGCCGAGCCAAGAATCCCTAAGATCAGGGTGAAGAGAAGGCACAAAGTATGGGTGTGGATGAGAGAAATTATAGGTGGTCTGAGTCACACAGCAAAGCAAGGATATCAGGAAGGGAATGGATGGTGTTGCTGCTGCTGGGACTGCAGAGCAAGGATTCTAAGATACTGCTTTTCACCTGTAGCATCAAGATCGAGATCATACCACGGGGGGCGTGTACGTAGCGTAACCAAATAACCTGACGCTGGAGGAAAAACACGGCGCTGACAGTCACCACCAAGGGTTCTGCACCAGTGTACCTTCCTTCACCACTACACTGTCACCAAGGGTCCAGCGGGAGGGGAGACAAGCTGCTCAGTGCCCACCCTTACACACCAGAGGCAGCAGTAATCCGCCAAGCCTCGCCACGGTAAGCACTGTTTATCTTTATTGGAGAATGTTTCTACATCTCAACAATGGTGGTGGTAAAGCTTTCGGTTGGTCATTATATTACATCGGCAATAGATACAAGCATGCTGTTATAGTTGTCTGGTGGGAGATGTAGCGTGCTCCCATTAACCCTTGTAATGCCAGATGACCCAAGCGGTTGCCTCACCTAATGGAATTATTTATTTTTTATCATGTAAAAGGATTGTATTATAAGGACTTACCAAGCTTTCTAATCCAGCCGCAGCAAACTCTTGGATCTTGGTGAGAAAGTGAAGATTTGGAGTGAGGAGGGGAGGAATTTGAGAAATCTCTTACAATCTCACTAACACTCTAAAGTAGAGTAGTGCACCACAGGAAGTCTAAGGTTTCGATGCCCTTGTCCACCGCTACGCTATCTGAACCTGTAAGATTGCAGTTTAACACAATACGTCTTTTATTATTCCTCCTTTATTCCTGACAAGTTTGGGGAATTGGTGAAAAAGCAGGAAGTTAGGATGGTGGAAGATGAATTAAGTAAAAATGTGTACCTGTTGGCAAAATGGAGTTTTCGGTTGAAAACCAAAGTGGACCAAATTGTGCAAAAGTTTAGCTTGCTAGAGTAATGATCTTCCATGACGGCTACAGTGTAGCTATTGAGAGATGTCTGACTAGCTTGTGCTAGATGAATGGGCTAAGAAAGTATGTCTAACTATGATTGACACTTTCAAGCAAAAGCACTCAGGTGTATGGACTGTTGTTACATGTGTGTCTAGTCATTTAGCCACCTGCCATGACTGGATGACTGACCAGCTTGTTTGAAGAAGCCATTGGCCATGAGCATGCACTGACTGTTTTGCTTCTTTGTTTCTCTTAAACTGTTGTTATTGAAGAATTCATTTGGCTGTATGAGCACCAGGAGCTCAATGGTGTGTGCTGATGCCCTTCCCTGTTTCAGGTTGAAGGAGCTCTGTGGTAGTGTGAGTCGTGGTCATGGTTCGCAAGGACGCCCGTGCATCCTCCTCATCCTCGTCCTCCTCCTCCTCCTATCCCTCATCCTCTGCAAAGTACCAGAGGCTCACTCAAGAGGATGATGGTTTTGTTGATGCCCAGTTCAAGGTATTTTAATGGCATTTATTTGAGTCATTCCATATGCCTTTTGCCTGTATACAAGATGGTTGTATTGAGTGTAACTCAAGTATTGAAGAAAAATCTGCAGTTGGCCATTACTGTAAGATTAAAAGAAATACAAGATGATTTTCATATTTTGCTCTAATACTCAAGTTGTTCTTTGATTGAGTTCTGTATCAACTTAAAGCAGACTTTTATAATGGATGTCATTTGTATTTTGTTATAATGTTCATGAACCATGAAAGAATATTTGGGATCACTGAATGTAGTGGGAGAAGGACACAGCATCACTGACCTCCCTAATCTTCAGTGTCCTTGCACTGCCCCTCACACAGAGTGGTCCCAAGCGCATTCCCTGGAAGGCGATAGGATATGCGATGCTGCTCTTTGCAGCGGGCACCCTCCTGCTGGTGGTGGGCAGCCTGCTGGTCACTGGGTACTTGGACGAGATGTATGCTGATCGCACGTGGCCCGTCATCATTCTGGGTGCTCTCATGTTCATTCCTGGTGCCTATCACTCTTATGTTGCTTATTATGCCTTTAAAGGGTATGAAGGCTACTCCTTTGATGACATTCCCACTTATGATGATTAAGGAACACTTTCTCAGATGTTTGATCACTTCATCTTGACTACTTTTAACACACGCTAGTGGTGTCAAGATTGTTTTCGTGATTCCAATATTAGTCTTACAAGAAATGTATTAGCTTATTAATTGCATAGATCTTAATTTATTTATATAAAGTAAAGTAGTGTTTTGAATGAGGAAGAATTGACTATAATGGCATCCAATGTTGGAATACCAAGCAATTTATTTTTCAAGTAACAGTTGAGATTCTCTATTAAGTTCATAAAGTCAAAGTTTGAGTGTATTTTTACCTTTAATTTGAGAGGATCTTAGGATCTGGTAACAACATTCCTTCCTTGAAGGCTGTACCACCATGTCGAAAAAACTGATGTGCAGCGATAACACAAAGCTTAAAGTTAAGAATTTCTCCAAACAAACTGGAAGCTGTTTTTTGCTATGTTTTGTCAGTCTTGTTGTTGTGTGATATATTGTTGCTGTGATATGAGCATTCCTTTGTATTTTTCTTTTCTTATTGTATCCTTCGATGATTATTCCTTTGTGTGGATTAGCCTTGCTGTGTTCCATGTAAATCATCATGAAATTAATGAAGGTTTTGAATGATGCTAGTCCATTGGTGGTGAGGTAAGGCTGAGGGTGTGAATGGTGGAGAGCTCTTTGATGAAGGAAAGAAATTGTGAAGTACTTCTTCTTATCAGGATAACTCAAGCAAAAATCCAAAGAAAATAAATAGTTTTAGTTACTGTTCATGGAAGGACTTTGATAGTAAGGCACTTGTCGTCATCCTCATTTTGTTTCACATCCCTATTTTCTCGTGCCTGATTGGAGGTCTAGCTAGTCTTTCCTATTTTTCTGGCTGTAGACAATCACCTCCCTGGTGTTCCTTCTTATGTCATTTTCCTTGGTCAGCTCACTGGTCTCCTTGCAACTACCTCAAACTCTAATGTTATGGCCCTTGTCTTTTAACATACCACTGCCATCTCAGTCAAACAAAGGAGTTATTAGATTTGTACTTCCCTGGACTTAACTGTATTATTTGTTAGGCTGTCGTCAAGTGACATAACAAACCTGCCTTTCAAGTGACAGTTGTGCTTACCATTCACACACAGTACTGTCATCACCATCCCAAGCACTAGTCATTCATTTGTCATCACTTTTATCACCACCATTCATACATTTTATTGGACAGGATTATAGGTATACAATCCTTAAACTATTTATCACACATTGAAAAAAACAGGCCATTCTTTTTGTGTTCATCTTTTTCTTTCTCATATGTTGTATGCAGGATGAGTGTATTCCTGAGTTCCTGTCAAGCAGTGCCTTCATTCATTATTTTGTTGATACCATAAGTTGCAAGTTCGTACAAGTAAATGGCAATACATGTACTTGGTAATGAGTAAGCGTGGTGAAGTCATTTTGATATAACATATCAAAATTAAGCATATGGTTTTTGTTATGTGTATTAATTTAGGCTATACTTTCTGCCTGTGGAGGTTGACCAATCTTTATCTTGATGAAAGGAAATTAACCTTAAAGTGCAGGTCCCTAAGAGTGAAGGTAATACTATAGGTAATGGTGAAGAGCAATTGATTCTCAAATATGTTGTGTATTATTGTGTTTCCAGGCTTTTTTGTAGCAGCTTATAAGCCTTATCTTTTCACCTTGCTAATTTGTGGTGGCTTTGGGCTTGTTGGTGTGTGTCACATTGAGACCTTGCCCAGTGAAATGCCCCACATTTTTGTATCATCTTATTTAGAGTGTCGATGTACTGTATGTATCCTGTTGTTTGGATGCTTATGTATTTCACTTTACAAATATGCAAAATTCTTGAAACAGGTGTTGCCATCAATCAAAATGTACAAGAGTGAAGTATAGAGGTGAATGATAATGTTAGTGGTGCATCTCAGAAGTGGTGAAACCCCTGCCTAGTGTGTGTAGTGGTGCAAGGGTGAGCTTCACTGCTCCACATTCTCATCTTGTGCCAGTGTTCATCAGTGGTCAGGGGTGACATCAGGCCTTAGGGAGTGTACTGCTGCTCTTAAGATTAAATAAGAAAGATCAATATAGATTATGAATGAGACACTTTGTTTTTCTAAGATAGACATTGCATCCCCTCATGAGTATTCATTAATCTGCATTAAAGATCAGATTCATCAGTGTTTGAGTGCAAGAGAGAGAGAGAGAGAGAGAGAGTGAGAGAGAGAGAGAGAGAGAGAGAGAGAGAGAGAGACAGAGGGATAAAGTAAAAATGGAATGCCTGCTCATATTTATTCACTTCAGCTCACATTATGCTTCATTGTATTGTGATGTGCTTTGGTAATTACAGTGGGTGTGCAGGTATGCTGGCTGAGATGGAAGTGAATGTCTCGTTACCTTTAATCATACTTTTATGCTACCAACTATACCACATATTATTTTGCAGTGATTTTTCACTATCAGGATTAGGTTATACCAAGGAAATATAGTTTACAACATTCATTAACATGGTACATAGATATTTAGGTTTATATATGTGGCTTTTACATTAGATATTTTTAAGAAGTTAGAAATTAATTTCATCACAATAGAAATTGGATAAGGGATGAGGAGAGAGAGAGAGAGAGAGAGAGAGAGAGAGAGAGAGAGAGAGAGTGATAAAGATAATAATGATGTGTATTTTTTGTAGCCTTAGTCCAGCCTTACTTTAGCTACAGATGTGTGTGTCGCTCCAAATCAAGGAAAAGAATAGGAGAAAGAAAAGAGGGGAATAGCCAAAAGGTCAATAGAAGTAGGTAGGAAGGAATAAGAAATGGAGTGAAGGATGAAAAAAGGAAGATGTGATAGAGAAAAATTAGGATGAGAAATAAAAGAAATAGATAGTACAGCCAAAAATACAGTGAAATTAGATATGAAAGAATAGGAAATGGATTGAAGGATGAAAAAGAGAAACCGGAAGAAAAAGGAGATGTGACAAGGAAAAAATTAGGATGAAAAATGAAAAAGAAAATATGGTAATGAGTGAGTAAATGGAGTGAAGAGTTAAGGATAGAAAAGGGGACATGAATTATTAAAAAGAAAAGGAAAGCAAGACATCAAAGGAGAGAAAAGTTAAATGGTCACCTTTTTTTTTTAAAGGATTTTCTTCATATTATAGTTTTTCTTCATCTTTATCTTTTTTTCACCTTATTGATCCACAGGTTCACTTTTTTCTCTTGTTCTCTTGATCTTTAACATTTTCTTCCTTGACTTTCATCACGTTTTTCTTCTTTCCCTTATGATCTCTGCATACGCTAACTTCACCAGACCAGCTACATAAATACGAATATACAACTTACATTTATACCAATCATTTTCAGTTTTGCGTTCAGATCCCTTCTTCTTCTCCCAGTAAATACAAGAATGAAAAATCAATATCAAGCAAAAGAAAATAAAAAACACTACATATTCAACATGGATATCAACATTTATTGGTTTCATGGCTCTGCTTCAAGATGGATGCCTCAGTTTCTCTTTCGAGATTCAGAAGATAGTTTGGTATACATTCATTATGTTGACAGATGGATGACACTGCCCATCTGGAACACAGCTTGAGGTGTTGCTGGTGTTGCATGCATACCAGGAGCAGGTCTTGGTGGTGATGGTGGTGGAGGTGGTGGTGGTGGTGGTCTTCGGAAGGTGTGGAGTACTGAGAAATTAGAGAGTTTTTTGTCATCGTGCATAGTAACTGAGTAGCTTAATGGAAATATGATTGGTGCTTGAAGATACAGAATAGATGTTATTTTTTCAATATATATTTTTGAATGAGACAAAATAGTGTTGTGATCATTGAATGGTGGGTTGGTTTTTGTTGCCCTTTTCTATTAATTTTCATAGTATTTGAATGATGAAAAGGGTTGATTTGTGAATACATTTGTAGCAACAGATAGATGTATTAATGAAATTTTGAGATATAATGTTACATACTTTATCAGTTGAGTGATTTTTTTTGGTAAGCAGACTATATTACTGACAAAATGATAAATAGATAAAGGATTAAAGGTTTATCAAGTGAATCTCTCTCTCTCTCTCTCTCTCTCTCTCTCTCTCTCTCTCTCTCTCTCTCTCTCTCTCTCTCTCTCTCTCTCTCTCTCTCTCCCCGTACCTACCTTAATAACGTAACATATGGGAACCTTTAAGACGCTCAGAAGTTAACGGCACCGTGATTTGCTGGCCTTCTACCTGTCCCAGTTGGCATCCCAGTGGGTGAGGGAGTCAGGGCTGTGGTGCATGAGTGAGGATGCTTGCTGGTGCTGCTGTAATAGACTGGAGAGTTGATCCCTTGATTTCTCCTCCTCCTCTTCCTCCTCTTGTTCCTTGTAGTATTCGTCATCACTTCTCTTCCCTGCCCATGCATTAAATTTCCTTTTTCCTGCCCAGGCACTGAAACCTTGTCGCTTGTCTTCCTTGTCACTTCTTTTTCCTGCCCAGGCACTGAAACCTTGTCGCTTGTCTTCCTTGTCACTTCTTTTTCCTGCCCAGGCACTGAAGCCTTGCCTCTTGATGTCATTGATGTTTCTCTTCCCTGCCCAGGCATTGAAGGCTTGTCTCTTGTCATAATCAGAGTTGCTTCTCTTTCCTGCCCAGGCATTAAAAGCTTGCCGTTTGTCATTATTCCCGTCACTCCTTTTTCCTGCCCAGGCACTGAAGGGTTTTCTCTTCTCGTCGTCGTTGTTACTTCTCTTTCCTGCCCAGGCATTAAAAGCTTGACGTTTTCCTGCCCAAGCACTAAAAGCTTGCCTCTTTTCATCTTCACTTCTTTTTCCAGCCCAAGCATTGAATGCTTGCCTTTTCTCATCTTCCTCACTCCTTTTTCCTTTCCAAGGGCCAAAGGCTTCTCTCTTTCCTGCCCAAGCACTGAATCCTCCTCGTTTGCTGTCTCCATTTCTCTTTCCTGCCCAAGCACTGAATGCTTTTCGCTTTGTGTCAGCTTTCATCTTTACACTGGTAGGCCGAGCCATACCACTTCCCTCTGTGGCCCATGCATGTAGTACATCATCAAACCCACCCTGCTCTATCCCAGACTGCTTGCCTCCTAATGGCAGGAATCTTGCCTGCCTAGACCCCTGCCTGTAGCTGTCTGCCTGGGGGTGTGGCTGCTCCTTGATGCTGCGTTTGACCCTCATGTGGCCCACAGTTGAGGGAAGGAGAGGGACGAGCCCTGAGTCCATTTCAGTCCTTTCTAATGATGAAAGTGTCGCTGCTGAATCAAGTATTGCAGTCCACTCTTCTTGTCCTTCCTCCTCCTGATCCTCCTCCCTCTCCTCTCCCTCGCCAGTCACAGGGAAAGATATCTCCTCTGGTTGGAAGACTGAAGGGGTGCGAGAGATGATACTTGAGCGCTTCCCTGCCCAGGGTTGGAATGGGGCTCGCTTAAGGTCCAGGGCAAGGATAGCATTGTGTGGCAACCTGGGGGGGAAAGATAATGATTAAACTCGGATTCTTACACACACACACACACACACACACGCAAGGAACCAAGAAAGATTACAAAATATGGGGACTGAATTGGCATTGAATTTAAACTAGTTATTACATGAATAGAATTGAATGAATCACCAAAGTTAAAGAGAGGAAGCTATTACAGTGAAGCAAAGGAAACGTTAACATCCCCCCCCCCCTCCCCACACACACCTTACCTTCCCTGCCTCATGAGTCTCATATAAAGTTCCCGGAGAGAGGAGGGTGGATGGCCTATCCAGGTGAAGGGTTGTCCACGCTTCATCTCACACCTGAAGAAAGTAGATAAATAAAGAAATTCAAAAGTTAAATAGATATTCTTATGCAAGAAGGGTTTGGCCAGGGGAAAAATAAAGTATTGTTAAAAAAAGGCCCACTGAGGTGCCAGCCCTTTAAAAAAAGCTTCTATAATTATTTTTTATTTTTTTTTTACGAAGAATAATGATAAAGTAAACAAAAAAGCACTTCAAAACCGATATAATTCATGTCCCCGTTTAAAAAGCTTACCCCTCACTCCCGTTACGACCTCACCTTCGTTGCACCCACGAAACACACTAATAATGCATTAACTATCACCAGAATCACGAAAAAAACTTAGAAAACCCACCTAATAATGGCAAGACCGCTAATAATATACGAAAACAAGCCCAGCCACGAAGTACACTAATACTACATTGACTACCACCAGAATCACGAAAAAAAGAAAAGAAAATTGAAAACCCAAATAATGATAGTAAGACGCCGAATATTTCATGAAAACCAACCTAAATTAACATTGGAGGTGGCAATCACTGGATCTGAATTTGGAAAGCTTCACTCATATACTCCAATTCGAATTTTTCCTTCCCTGAGAAATGTCACGGATACTCAGCAGGACGTTATGTTGCAAAAACTCTTTCCAACATCTTAATTGCAATGTCCGGGGAAAATGAGATGCCTTCTTTCATGCACGAGTCATTGATCTGCAGAATATCCGACGAGAGAGAGAGAGAGAGAGAGAGAGAGAGAGAGAGAGAGAGAGAGAGAGAGAGAGAGAGAGAGACGTACGTTCTACATTTCATTCAGACAATACGGAACAAGAAAGGTGGAAACGATACAACATTATCTTTCCTCTCGTTAGGCTTTCGTACCTTCCCAGCTCACAAACGTACCTCAATTCAAAATCCATCTACTTTATTCAGTTTACATGTGGTTAATTGAAAGAAGCAAGAGAGAGAGAGAGAGAGAGAGAGAGAGAGAGAGAGAGAGAGAGAGAGAGAGAGAGAGAGAGAGAGAGAGAGAGAGAGAGAGACTATAATGGGAAAGGGAAAGTCGAGATCTATGTAGGAATGAACGTGGAAATCATTTGTTACCACCTCGTAACTCTGCACAACTTGTTCCAGTCTGTTCCTGAGACTAATTTGGTTTTACGTGTTGTTGTTGATGTTGTTGTTGTTGTTGTTGTTGTTGTTGCTGTTGCTGTTGTTGTTGTTCGTTTCTTCTTCTTCTTCTTCTTCTTCTTATTATTATTATTATTATTATTATTATTATTATTATTATTATTATTATTATTATTGTTGTTGTTGTTGTTGTTGTTGTTGTTAGTAATAGTGATGTTCTTGTTCTTGTTACTATTAACACCACCACCACCACTTCTAACAACAACAACAACAGCAACAGCAACAATAACAACAATAACTCTACCCGTAGGCCCCAACATATACCTTCC
This sequence comes from Callinectes sapidus, assembly GCA_020233015.1. Lineage (NCBI taxonomy): Eukaryota > Metazoa > Arthropoda > Malacostraca > Decapoda > Portunidae > Callinectes > Callinectes sapidus. Next base: position 10,952,156 of record CM035191.1, read on the forward strand.
TCCGAAACACACCTTTATTTGGCCTCCCCAGTAAAAGGCAGCTGAAAATAATGAACGGAGAAACAAAAGTGTGAGCACCTTAACATTTTACAGCAAGGACTGGTTCATGTTAAGACTTGTTAGAGAACTCTGACGGACAAAACTTTCCGTACTTCCTGTTGTGGGGAGACTTTTGTGACTCTGTTGATGAAAAAGAGGAGTTAAAGAGAGAAAAGAGGCTTGAGTTACTGTGTGTGTGTGTGTGTGTGTGTGTGTGTGTGTGTGTATAGGTAGGTAGGTAGGTAGATGGGTGCGTGCGTGCGTGTGTCTGTCTACCTGTCTTTATTTACGTTATTGTCTGTTCTGTTTGTCTATCTATTTGTTTATATATTTGTCTGTATGTCTTTCCATATATTTCTGTCCTTCCTTCTTTCATTCTTTTTTTTTTCTTCGTTCTCTATTTTTTTCTCAATTCTATGTTGTTTTCTTTCTCTTCTATTCTGTCTATCCATCTCTATTTCTGTTTGTATGTGCGCTTTCTTTCTTTCCAGAATTGATGTTTGTCTGTCTGTTTCTGTTTATTTATTTTTTATTGGCTCCAGGCTTTATAGATCTGTTTTTCTGCGTTTCTATAATTTTCTCTTTTTCCATGTTTATATCTGTTAATATATGTATGTCTACTTGCTCTTATCTATATTTTCATCTCCACTTATTTATCAATTTTTCTGTGCTTGTTCTTATATAAATGTCCGTCTATCTTCTATCTACCTGTTTATCTGCCTGTTTATCTATCTATCTGTCTATTTGCCTGTCTACTAGTTTCTCTATGTTTGTTTCTCAGCTTCTCTGTTCATCTGTGTGACCCAGTTTTGATCTGAAGGTGAAAGACAAACGGATGAACGAACGAACGAACGAAACATAGTGCGTGAAGACCATTTGCATTGTAGATTAGAAGTCAGAGAATAAGGAATAAACGCTTGGGGGGTCACGGTTCAAAATTGGTCTTCAAAAGTATGTGAAATGGAACTGATGCAAGAGAGAGAGAGAGAGAGAGAGAGAGAGATGCTACTACTATCACTATCACCACCACCAACACTACTCCTACAACTATTATAAAAATCATCCTCAATAACTTACAATACAACATAATATCTCCATCGTACACAATTAGCATAACTATCGAACTTACTTACTGACTGCTCCGTCCTCCAAAAATAACAACAGATAAATAGATAAACAGACAGTATTCATTTATCCACAAGTAAGCGACCTCCGGCAGCAGCGAATACAAAAAACAGAGGGCGGAGTGACGGTGGCGAAGCGCGCAGTGTGTGGATCGTGTTTACTCTGAACGAATAACTGAAAATTCGGGAGAGCCTAAGTCACTTCAGTCAACAGAACAGACAGCGTAGTGGCAGACTCGTAAAATAGCTCGTGTTTTCAGAGAGAGAGAGAGAGAGAGAGAGAGAGAGAGAGAGAGAGAGAGAGAGAGAGAGAGAGAGAGAGAGAGAGAGAGAGAGAGAGAG
>CM035191.1:10985335-11004050 GCA_020233015.1 Callinectes sapidus
TCTCTTGACACAGCTGAGAAATCGAGTAGGTTATATTCAAAGAACATAGAATAACGTTATCTTATCATAGCTAACCATGTTTAACCTTACCGTTATCTCTCTCTCTCTCTCTCTCTCTCTCTCTCTCTCTCTCTCTCTCTCTCTCTTTGCTCATTTTTTTCAGTATGACGTGGTGACCAAACTTGCCAATGACGCCAAGTGGAGTGAGTATTATAGTGTGTGTGTGTGTTGCCCCGCCCTGCGTAATAGAAAAGCAGCTTGAATCGATGTGTATTTGAAAACCATAAGAATATGCAATGGTAATAGGTATCATTTTGGGAAAGAGGTTTCACAGAGGCTTGCTTCATAATCACTTGTTGGTGTTGTTGTTATTGTTGTTGGTGTAGTTGTTTGCTTCCGTCTCCTTAGCAGTGTTATGACATTACTGATACAGAACAAACAAGACAACTGAAACACAGACACACACACACACACACCTATTTTTCATTTCTTTTTCCTTCTCCCATTTTCTCCTCTCACTCTACCATTCCTGTCCTCCTCACCCCTCATAATCTTCCTTCTCATTCCCTCCAATCCCATAAGACACAATTACAAGCTCCTCCTCCTGCTGCAGGTGAGGACGGGGCGCAGGCGGCGGTGGCGGCGGTGCGATGGGTGTTAAAGAGCGCAGCAGGAGCCGCCGTGACTCCCACCGTGCTGGACTCAGAGCTTCAACAACTCGGCCTCCCCAAAGAACACGCTGCAGCCCTTACCAGAGTGTACGGTGACCACCTGCCACGCCTCACGCAACACCTGCAGCAGACAAGCCTCAAGGGTCAGTGGCAAGGTGGTCTTTGTTTGCTGGATTTGATAATGATAAGGTTCAGTACTCAAAAAATGGTTTGCTCTCGCACCTCAACAATTTTCCAAGGTCACAGAGACATATAGGGAGGTTTCCAATACACTTCCTCCTTAAAGTAAACTAGAAATCTTGTCATTCCATCACCAAAACCATAAAAATACTCTTAAAAACATGATTATCTTTAACTGGAGGTTTTGGAGGATAGTGAAGTCAGTTATACCAAGTCCATGTTTTAACCTCTTTAACTGCTATTTGCTCCATCTTCTCTTAATAACTGATCACTCTATGACATCTTTACTTGTTCTATAGCTATCTGAAATCTTTAAACTGAGTATAAATTGTAAAATATACTCTTTTTCATGCATTCCTTTCTTGCAGATGCTAATAAAGATCTCATGCATTGCTATTGATGTTGTCAATTGTCTCAGAGTGAAAGGGTTAAGAAAATGAAAACTGTCCTTCACTTACATCACATGCCTTGCACACCACCCATTGTTGTTGTGTGTGTGAAGTGTGGCACTGAACCATAGCCTTTGCCTTCCAGAGGGTGGAGAGGTGCAGTGGCAGTGCCGAGTGGCGGGTGTGGGTGTGGGTGCAGACATGGAGCCGGTGGTGGAGCTGGGACTGGAACAAGCAGGAGGCTCCACTAAAATTGTTCTCACTCCTACACAGCTTCATGCTCTTGTTCATGGTTAGTTGTGGGGGGAAATGTATCTTGGAAATGGCTGTAACTTTTTATTTTCTTTTTCTTCTTCTTTCAATATTGTAATGCCTAATTTGGTATAACTTGTAATTTTTTCTTTCAGTAGACATATCTTCTATTACATCTTGCTATAGTGTCTTGCCATTATAACTAAGCCTACTGACATGCTCCACACATACTCACCATTATTCCCTCACATAACAATTTCTGTAGCTTATCCTCACTACACAGAGCTCAGATTTTTATAACAGTGCTGCACCATAATTTTCCTCCACATTTTCCACATTTAACCTGATCAGCTAATCAGACCAGCTGTTAATCTTCTTTCAACTATGCAGTGCTTGCATTGTTCTAACTTGTACCTCGGCCCGCAGAGCTGAGTGAGGCACGGCAGCTCATGGACGCCACCCACTAATGGTTCCCCAGAGGCAGCATTGGCTTGGCAGCAGCAGCACCAGCACCAGCAGCAGTGTCAACAACAGTATAGTCCATGGGAGGGACAGTCTGTTGATGGTAACTTAACAAAAGATAGTGATGGCATCTCAACATTGTCACACATTCATGCTAAGAAATAAGTACCATCCTCGATTTTCCTCCCATTACTGAGGTGTAGGCAGCAAACTGACTGTAAGCCAATTGCTTATATTTCTCTTATTCATGTGATTGAAGGAGATGTCTTACTTTTATTAGGGGCTAAAGACTAATTCACAATCCTCATTCTGTATGTCCATCTAGAGAGAGAGAGTGCACATCATCAATGACATCACTCTACCAACAGGAAAATAACTCTGAGCTGGAAATAACTAACTCTCCATGAGACATAAATAGTTGCCATTAGTATTTATGTACAGCAGTGACACCAGCAGCTTTATCTCGTAGAAGTGTTTATCAGATCTAATTAATCATTCTTTTGACAGGAATGTTGCTGATGATGACTAAGCAGCTTACCAGTTCCCACTTATGTCTATGATTCTATAGAAAAGAGGCTATGTGATATTTATCATCCCAAAGGCAATAACTTTATTAACGAAGAAAAGTTATGATTTCTTGTTTGTTTCTTTTCTGTGATTTGTCCACCTCAGAAGTGGAGTTTATTGATCTAACCAAATAGTGAAATGACTCAAGCAGGGGCAGTGTGTGTGTGTTGTATCAGGTGTGCTGCTGTGAGGGCCAAAGGTTCATGCTATTTCTTGACATCTTCAGTCATTGAATACAAGAAAATGTTGTAGAAATTCCATGTTGATCATGTGTCATATTCATGTTTTATTTTGTTTTTCAAAGATTCTATTAAAACTAAGAATTATAACATAATATCTGATGTCACCCTATATGTCACATTATGCATTAAGAGACTTTACTTGTGGTTGTTATAGTAGTGGCTTGCCCCTCCACAAGATCATATTGTGCAGTCATTTTATCCCTTGTTCCTATTTAAGGTTGGTGATCCTTTTCCATTGTTGTTCTTCTCTAGGCACTGATGAGCTTTGACAAGTTCAACCTGAGGTGCTTCTTAGAGGAAACTGAGACTATGAATGAATATGATTGGCACTAACCTTAGCTCAATCCAAAGTAATCTATTTCTGAGGAACTCTTGAGCTCCCTAAATTACAGAAATGATAACATGTCTTTATTTATTATTATCTACATTAATATATAGTTACCTCTGACCTGGCCTGTTCTCCCAAGAAGTATTTCCTCATGTTGTATATTACTGTCTTACATTGGCTGTGAAGTTGGCCATATGGCGAGCTTTCAACAGAACAGTCCATAGCGAGACTGTGTGTGAGGGCGTCAGGACTGATGGCAAGTGAAGTAATATGGAAGTACCAGCAGACCTGCACTATAGGGACTCATATGCCATATTTAGGATGGGGAAAATATTTATACAGAAAACAACTCTCAGTTTTTACCTCAAAAGTGATGTGGAACAAAATTTAGAATGATTTTGGAAATAATTTCAAAAATACATTGATTTAGGTAGAAACAGAGGGAAAGAAAGACAAAGACAGAGTAAGGAGGTGGAAAAAGGAAGGAAATTAAGATCAGTAAAACTTTGACGGTAATGCACCCCTGATTTTTCATGAACACTTTGTACTACATGTCTGGCAGTAGCGTGCCCAGTTCTGTCATCTATTCCTATTACATCATTATCCTCCTCTTCTATCAGTGTCCTCCACTTCCCTTCATTCTGGCTATTGGTGTTCAGGAAGGCAAGCAACATCTCTCCTCTTCGTGCCCCTACCTATACCTGTCCAGCATCTTCCCAGCACTGGGCCCCTCTACCAAATTCCAGGCCATCCAAACCTTTCCTATATTGCACATATGAACTCCATCCCATGTCCATACCTGTCTCCAGTCCATCTTCTATAACTGCTTTACATTGCACCCCCACTCCTCAAGTTTCTCAGTGGACCTTCTATTGACCAATCACCCCTTCCAGGCAAATTTTCCATCTTCCTTGTCCCATCTCATGGGTATACACAAGAGAAGGAAGTCTCCTATTTATCTTTTCCTTCACCTTCTTAACTATCTCCTCCATCAGTCTTGTTGTTCCCTGTCCTCCTCTCTCCTCTAACCCATTTCCTCCTTCATTCACCGCCAGGTCTTCAGGTTCAAACTCCCTGAGATGGTTCTTCATATTTTTGTGTATAGCCCTGTTATTTGCCCCTTGGCTTATTTCTATCATGTATTTTGTTCTCCACCCTTGGAGAGTGTCTTCAGCTTCCTTGGGTGTAAGACATCAAGCACATGGCATACATGTAACTGTGGTATGGTAGATTTAGTAGAGACAAGTAAATGATCTTCAAGGAAATGTAAGAATGGTGTAAGAAATCTAAATGAAAAAAATTTTTTACAAGCATGTATGAAATGAAAGTTTTCTGTTGCAGTCATACTCTGGGATAGTCATCAGATATTGAAGATGAATAAGTAGATCAGATATATTAACTGGTAACTAAATGTTTTTGTTTTTTCTATTTCTGTTGCCTTTGGCCAGTTTTCCCTTCTTATATAAGATTAGAGCTATAATGCAAATAATATAGACTAGTGCCCTACAAAATTATCTAAAGTTTTTTGGTCTGAAGAGGATTTGTTACATGTTGTATAGAGAAACAATTATATGATACATTTTTCTGCAATATCATTTTAATTTATTTATGTGTGTGTGTGTGTGTGTGTGTGTGTGTGTGTGTGTGTACCCACGAATCATTCTTCCCTTTAAAACTCCATCACATATTTACAAATAATTTTTTTAGCTCTCCTATTGATTACTTAAGATACAAGATCTGAGTATCAGACATATAGATAGACACTACTGCGTACCAGCAATAATTTGTAACAGTGTGTGTTTCCAAAGTGAGGCGTGAATGAAAGAAAATCGCCTTCGCGGAGTGTATTCTATAGAAAATTTGGTGTTATACTCTATTATAGTAGAAAATTGTTTAGATATTCATAATTATGATTAAAGTGAAAATTTTAAGTCACTAATTTAGCGTAGAAAAATGTCTGATTTAGCCTGTGAAATCATAATGAAAATCCAAACCTTTTCCAAAGTAAGGACACTGCTTGATAAAGGTTGCCGCACAACTTGCTATGCTTTCTGTGCGTACATTTAAGATCTTTGAACTAATCTGCTGTGCATGGAATGGCATCTGTCATGTCTCCTTTAAACATCACTTTCTCACTACCTCAAGCTGCCGCACCTGTCCTGCGATGGTGTACCAGTTACTAGGTTAGCAACTCTTTTTCCCCTACTTCCCGTACTTCACTCTGTTATAATTTGCAGTGCTGGTTACATGCTGATGTACGCCTCTCTAAAACAGGAACGCTTTATTACAAGGTCCACCTTCATCTCCTTTTCTTACAGCGATGGTGTGTGTGTGTGTGTGAGGCAACATCCGTCATTGTGTGTCCAATATATGTCATCATCCCTTGAGTGTTATCCATCCTTTACCGAGCACATGGCCTGTCTGCGTGTAGACATCTGGTATCTCCAAACACATTGTGTAATTAACACTTCTTATCAACTTGAACTTTTGCAGCACGTATTCGAGGAAAATATTTTGGGTGTCATACCTCAACTACTTTTAACAAGCTCCAATAGAAGTTACTATAAAACACCCTCTTTGTGCTTGCGTACAGCGTGTGTGTTTCATGTGGTGGGGGGGGGGGGGGACCAGAAATAAACAATGAGGATGCCAGAAGCTGCATCTCTTGTCTCTTGCCCGTATTCTTTAACACTTCGCTCTCTCACCATCACTATTTTCCAAAGATTCTTTTTGAAGAAGTCAAGTTTTAAGGGTATTTTTAGTTCATTTGGTGATGGCTCGGCAGTATGTCTAGTTTATTAAAAGGAGGAACTGTCTTGAAAATCCGGCTAGTTGTCTCAGTAATCTTAAAAAATTGTTGTGGTGAGAGTGTAAAGTGATTTTGTCTGGTGTCTCCACGAATTTCTGTCTCTGTTCACCAAGAGAATGTGGTAGATAATAGAAATAATGGAGATAAAAACATACCATTAAGTAAATTACCTTAATCAAGTTTTTTTCATTAATTCATTTTCTTGCGTGTAGATAGTACAGTACAATACGTGACGTCTTCTTTATCCTATGTGTAACTTTCCCCCAAGAATTGCGCAACAGCTGAAGTCAATGACATGATAGAAAACGAGAGAGTTGATTACAGTAACGCCAGTACGATAGAGATGTGTGACGTGACGCAGCTAAAACACACACAACTTCCAAGACTGAACTGCATGATTAGTGTGTGTGTGTGTGTGTGGAAAGCGTGAACTGTAGACATCCGCACTTTTAGTAAATGTTTTGGTTCCACCAGCTAATGATGCACCACCTTCAAAAGTGGTTTCAGAAGAAACCATCAGATTTATAGATTTTTCTCTCTATATAAGCTGTACTAGAAATAATCAATAGAGTTTTCAAGGGCGTTTTCATGGTTCCAGTAACTGTTTAAATATATTTGCTGTACCTGAAATTGATTGATTGATTGATTGATACATTGTTATTTGGTTCTAAACATTATTTCTTTATGAGTGGTATTTCAACAAGCATTTCATAGCACCAATGAAATAAATCACATTACCCGTGTGAATATTCGCATAGCTGTGGTTATTTTGGCGTTACAAACTTTTCTCCAATATTAAATTTCATCTTGTTATCGGTGCTATTGCCTTTCAAGAAACCCCACCGGAAGTTCACAGAATGATGAAAGTTTTCGGCAGTTTTTTCCCGAGATTCTACTGAGAGTCAGATAATTATATCATATTACCAGTCTAAAAGAAATATACATAGCAAGACATTTCAAGACATTTCTCTCTGACTTTTGGCTAACTGTTTTGTTCCTTCTGGGGACCGGCAATAATATGGACTTTTTTTTCACTTTCACTGTTTTTGTTACCCTTGGCTGGTTTTCCCACTCTTACATAAGAAATATAACTAAATAGGAAAGAATAAGACAAATTAGTTATGTAACCTTTAATAGAAACATTCCACGTGAAAGCCGTATATCTAGCGATTAGTACTATTTTTTCTTGTAGCCTCAATAGTTCCGTGGAAGTGCATGGCTACCAGGAAGCAGATGGCGAGGTGAGGTAATACAGCAACACGTGACAGTCAGCAGAGGTGGAGGTGGTGGGGAAAGTGACTGAAGGCGTGACGGTGTGGCGGTGTGACAGGTAAAGCGGTGTGGCGGGAACAAAGCAAAGGGTGACGAGTAACTACGTCATGCAAGACCACAGACACACCACCATTATGGCTTCATGAAATGCTTTTTGCTCCTTTATCGAGTATTTTCAAAGACCGCGTTCTTGATTAGCCGGGTTTTCAAGAGTTCTATCCCAGTTGATCATATACAATAACATTCTACTTTCAACTTCATTTTTAGGTTATTGAATGCAGTGTAGGCTGGAGCAACAAGACACGTTTAAAATATTGGTGTGGTGAGTTATAAATAGCTACACCGCCTTATCCTCTCCTTTCCTGGAACGCATTATTTTTACCACGAGTTTTGGATATGATTAGACGATTTTATTGACATTAGGAAGGGTCTAGATTAATGGTTGGAGTCTGTACTATTCTAATCCCCACATAAGTTTCTGAAGATGTATAGAATCACCAAATAGTAAGCAGAATAGGTATTGGAAACGCGTCATGATACTGAAAGTAGTTAATTAGTGTTCATAAGGACTATATTATAAGGTTGCAGTGTAAAATTAACTTCTGTCATCATAATCCTGTACAATTTCCTTCCTGCGCCGTATTTTGGAGTAAATATGTAGACTTTAGGTGTATCTGATGATGTGGAGTCTTATAAGCACATTTATTTGTGGAACACTGAAGCTGTTGTTTGCAGGAATAGACGTGTAAAATGTTCATATATATATAAACTCGTCTTTATCTAAGTATTGTGTATGCCAAGAAGATTGATATCGTGTACTAAAGATAATTATCGTACATCAAGTCAGTGTTCATTTTTATTTTGCATTACGTATCTCACTCCTACAACACATCAGTTATAGATAAAAAACGAACATTAATCTCACAACAAAATCTATCGACAACAAATAAACACGGAAAACCCACACCAATATAACGAAAAGAAGGAAAAAATACACACAACTGGCGACAAAATGGCAACCAAGCCCTCCTCCATGTTGAGAGAGAGAGAGAGAGGGAGAGGGATTCATACCAACTTCAGTCACCCATTGGCCTTGTGTGGGGGAGAGGTTGCTACGCCGCACCTCACGTTACTGCTGCGTCTAACAAGTGGTCCAAAAAACAGGGATTATGCAAGCCATCAAATGTGTGGTGGTGGGCGATGGGTAAGTGTGGCAGGGCTGTGGTGGCTGTGGTAGTGGTGGTGGTGGGGTGGTGAGCCTCAGTGATGTGATGGCTGCCGTTCCTTCCCTTATCACACTGGGCGGGGGTTTGTGTGTGTGCGTGTGTATGTACGTGTACGTGTACGTGTGTCTGTCTGTGAGTGTGTGTGTGTGCACCTGCGGGTATTTTTAGTTCATTTGCTGGGTGTAGTGGGTCAGATTGTGTGTGTGTTCATGTACGTGTCTATTTCCAGGTTTTTTTAATATATAACCTTCGTGTGTTTGTTCACATTGTCTATATATGTGCATTTCTATCACTTATGTACGGTTTTTATAGTGTGTGTGTGTGTGTGTGTGTGTGTGTGTGTGTGTGTGTGTGTGCGTGGGTGGGTGTGGGTCGGGGTATGATGGTGGTGGTGGTGGTGGTGACGGTGGTTGGGGTATGGCAGTGACAGTAATGGTGGTGGTGGTGGTGGTAGTGGGTGTGTCCTTTTAGAAATGTTATTTTTAGTTTAATTTACTGGATGTAGGGAGTTCAAAGCTGTGTGTGTGTGTGTGTGTGTGTGTCTTCCTAATATATTTATTGGCATGGTCGCCTATGAAAGTTCTTATTAAACTTTAGGATACATTTCTGATTCTCTGATATCATTCTGCCAAGCCCACACCTGACTGACTTCTGATCCTTTTGTATTATTAGGGTAAACTGCATCTCTTGAGGTATTAGATCCTTTCGACAAACCATTTCTTTGCTTAGGTACATCTCTTCATTCTTACTATTTTGCTAACTGAACTGGTGTTTATAAGTCCCTCTATGGAGTTTTATATCTATTTACTTGTTTATTTATGTGTTTATTTTGGGGGGTTTGATTTTTTTGCTATATACATGTGAAGTCCTTAGTTTCTGTATACCATTCTCTATTTTCTCTTCCTTTTTTCTTCTTTTCTTCCTCCTTTTCTCTTTCCTTTCCTCTTTTTTCCTCCTTTTCTCTTTTCCTCAAAGTACGATATATAAAAATCCAACCATAAAGCAAACAATCTTATAGCAGACTTAAAAATGAATACAAAAAGTAGTAATGTGTTCCAAGGTCTTTATATATTCCCCCTAGAACCCATAGGAATCATGAATTACCTTAAATACAGTTGCATAATATAACAAAACCAGTTACGTCAATAGACACAAGACAAATCTTCACATACTTAACTCTCACTGTAGTATTTGCCTCGTCACATGTTATAGGATTGTGTTAGTTATGGGAGTGTACAGCGCTGGTTAACTCACCCATTAGGGCCCTCTCAGTAGTGGTGTGTGGCATGTTAACCCTTTCACTGCTATTTGCCTCATCTCTCCTTAATAACTGATCATCCTGAGATATCTTTACTAGTTTTATAGTTACCTGGAATCTTTAAACTGGATAGAAATTGGAAAATATATTCTTTTTTATGCTCTCCTTTTCTCGCAGTTGAGAAGCAAAAACAAACAATGCCCAACTGATATGCCAGTCCTCAAACAGGTTCAAGAAAGCTAAAAAAATGGAATAAGTGTCTTGAAACCTCCTTCTTAAATGAAGTTATAGAAGCAAGCAGAGAGTTCCAGAGCTTACTAGAGAAAGGAATGAATGCCTGAGAGTACTGGTTAAATGTTGTGTAATTGAGACCTCAGTGTTGCCAAGATAGTAACCAGAATTTGAATGCATCTTATTTTTCTGCTTTATCTTGCCATGATCTCCATATGGATGAATGCAGGCTGCTCCTCTGCTCAGCTTTATCAGTGTCAAGTATTCTGATGACAGTTCAGCATGTAAGAAGTGTTGCTGGATATTTGTACACCTGAGAGCAGTGGTGTTGCTTTCATCTGTCAATAATTTCTTGCATCATTGATCATTTTAACCTTTCGGTGTTGGAGTGAGTGTTGGTGTTCACGCACTACTAACCTTGAGAGATAACAATCAATGTGTGCATGAGAAATTAGCTTCATGAATAGTGTGACAATTTTGACAGCTCCTAATTACTGCTTGGTAACATGAAGTACAGGTGTCATATCAGATTTGTTGAGTTATTGAAAATTAAAATTAAAAATGGGAATGATTTATAATGCTAATTATCTGAAGTTAATTAACTAATTGGTACACTGCTGTGGTTTTCTGATCTGCAGACCAAGTGGAAAGGTTTGGTTCCTGTTTACCATACATAACAAATCAATATTAGCTGTCAGTCAGTGAGGGACAGAACATGTGATCTCACACCAGGTGATGGATATGTCAGCCACACAATTCATTTTCTATGGGACCCTGCCTGCATACGTCTTGTCAGTACACCTCTGCCCACACTGGCTCACAGGACCATACTAACATATCTCCCTTCCTTCTTGGCTGTTCATTTGTTTTTATCATGATTTATTTTGTATTTCCCTTGTGATCATTCATTTGATTTTGTGTATTTTTTGTTACTTTTATTGTAACATGTGAGGGAAGCTGAGCTAAGGTACTAAAAGCATGTCTGAGCTTCATGGATCTTTTATGTGATTGCAGAAATATCAGTTGGCTGTGATGTAATGTATCTTAACAAGGTATTACTTCTTATCGGATGGATCATAAGTGGTGATTACCAGATATGATGACGTGATTCAGAAGGATATTGCTCACCAGAAAGATTGGTGGTGCACACTGACCCACAGAAACCATAGTGTTGCATCAGCCAAATGTTTCACCTCTTCAGTACTGGGTCACTTATTCTGGATATTATTTGTTGATTTCATACACCTTCAGAAGCTCACGTGCAGACTGATCTTTTAATTTCCGTAGACCTTTCCTAATGTCAATAAGATGAATCAGTCACACCCCAAAATCAGTAATAAACACCCTTAGTAACCAGTGTAATTTCAACAATAACCTTTTGGATATAGTGTAGGTGAACATGGCTTGTCGAGTGAGGTTGACGTCAAGATATTGTGATGGCGGCTTACTGTGCTTTGATTTGATGCTTTGTGACGCCACAGGGGTGGGGGAAGGGGGAAGTTACTTTATTACGTGTATCACTGTTTTTACATGAGTTTACTTTGCCTTGATAGCAGCAAGATAACAGATAGCGGTGCTTGTGAACAAATGTGATCCTGCTAGTTTGATGAGGCAGAGTCTCTTAGTTGGCTGTTGCATTGTGGAGTATTTTGACACCCACTCACTTAATGTCTGGGGAAAGATTGTTGTCATTTTAACCCCTCCAGTATCAAGATGCATTTTCATATTAATTTTGCTCATTATTTGTTGATTTTATATAGCTTCAGAATCTCATGGGGGGACTAAAATACTATAGACTCTGGCCATTAATCTGACCTCCATCCAAAACTCATAGTAAAAATGCATCACAGTACTAGCATATTAATTTGTCCCAGCAGAACCAAACTCTTGAGCTGGGGAACATTTTTATGGCCACTCAACAGTACATAATATCTGGGTAAAGATTGGTGGGTTCACACAGAGACCGTTAATTGGGTACTATTACTCATGTTATCATGTTATCACTCATCTTATCCTTGCTGGTGATGTCATGCCCAGATTTGGAGTATCTCGGAAATACTTAGTGCAAGGAAGACAGGATGAGGTTTTAAATGAGTCCTTGATATGATAAATGTCCAAATTTCAGTGTGTCACCATTTAGGCAGATGTAATAACCAAGATGTGAGCTAATTTTTATTCTTTCGTTGTAATACCATGATGACGGCTCTTGTTTGGTGGTTCTAACATGGTCTGAAGATTCTTGCATGGATGTTTTTCCTTCACGTTTGTTATTTTTATATCCGTAAACCAGAAAAATAGATTTAGAAAATGATGGAGTAATTTATCTGAGCTAGTAAGAATATTGAGGCTAACACACACACACACACACACACACACACACACACACAGAGTTACCAGACACCACAACAGTGTGATACCAGTAAGTACATTGTGGACAGGCAGATATCAACACAGTGCAACATAAACAATCACGCTTCTTACAACTCGCTGTGACTCCAGTATATTAGCGTTGTTGTTATTTAGCATGGCGTGGGTTTTGGGGTGACATTTGCTTCATTGCGTTGCTGTTGTATTACTGTGTGGATTTGAATGATTAGTGTGAATTTCCTGCTCTTGTACTGTGTTTTGAATTGGTCTTTGGCATTCCTGTTATTTGTTTTTATTGGTATCACACACACACACACACACACATTTATAGATAGAAAGTATTATCTTCTAATGGTAACATATTTAAGAAGACACAAGGATATTTAAAAAAAGTGGTAGAGAGTTCATCAGTTAAAGAAAACATCTAAGACAAATGTAGATAAGGAGACAGGACTTTTAACCCATTCAGTACCGGGATGCATTTTCATATTTATTCTGCTTATTATTTGCCAATTTTATACAGCTTCAGAAACTCATGTAGGGATTGAAATAGTACAGACAGGCCATTAACCTCCTGACCTCCATAGACCCCTCTGAAGGCCAATAAAACCATCTAACCACACCCAAAACTCACAGCAAAAATGTGTCCCAGTGCAGGAGTTAAAATGCAATTCATCAAATACACCCATCACACAAGGCTGAGATGCTGCCAAGCCTTGTTAAGCGGCCAGTTAAAGAAGTCAAGGTCAGAGCCAGGAATCCCACAAATACTAAATACCAACAATGATAAATCAGAAAAGTAAGCATGACAAAGCTTCTCCGTCATGGCTGCTCTCAAGGGGGCTGTGGGTGCGGTGTTGTGTGTTCAGGAGGAAACATAAAACCATTGCACACTTGGTAGATTTCTTGTAAAGTGGAATGAGTCAGGTGAATGTGTGTTTTAACCCCCTTTCAGTACTGGGACACATTTTTACAAGTTTTGGGTGTGATTAGATGGTTTTTATTGATGTTAGGAAGGGTCTACGGAGGTCAGGAGATTTATGGTCTGAGTCTGTGCTATTTTTATCCCCACCTGAGTTTTGGGAGCTGTATAGAATTGACAAATAATAACCAGAATAGATATGTAAATGCACTCCTACATGAGTTTCTGAAGCTGTAGAAAATCACTAACTAAGAAGCAGAATAAATATGGAAATGTGTCCCAGTATGAAAGGGTAAAAAAAACGTACAAATATATAGGGAGAAACTTATTTAAAAGTGTACTCGTCATGGTACTGAAGGAGTTAATGAAAGGCAGACATGGAGAAATATAGAAACAGGCTTGAAGTTCCACTGTGTATTAGCGAAAGGGACAAAAGACCATGAACACATACACTCCTCTGAAGTAAAATATATCTTATTGACCAAATTATTGAGTGACAGGAGTGGTTAGTTGGGTTATATCATCCTCAGATAATGTTATGCTATATCCTTCTTTGACGGATATCATTTCTCTCTATTCTGAGCCTCGACAGCCACACTGCAAAGCCACACCAGTGATTTGAGAGCCGTCAGCTTCTCACCATGACGTCAGTGGGCAGGATCGGGTGTGTGTGAGGAGGTTAGGTTATTTACAGGCACACTGCATCTCAGCTTACTCTTTGACTGGGAGGTGATGCTGGTGTCTGGTGAGGCTTTGGGGGTACAAATGTCATCAGAATCTATTGAGTGGTGGGAAAAGATAAGTTGAAGCTGGGTATTTCAGAGAGAGAGAGAGAGGTAGGTTTGGGTTACTGAAATGTTTGGGAATAGAATACTTATACCTTGCTTCAACTTGAGTTTTTCCCATTACTTAATTCTCACATTTGTCTCTTTCCGAATAAAAGTCAATCCTTTAATATTTTCCAGTGTGATTTGTGTGTCTTCCTCACTTTAGTCTCCTGATTTATTAAGCTTTGTAAAGGTCTGATGGTACAGGGTGGTCTGATTTATTAAGCTCTGTAAAGGTTTGATGGTACAGGGTGGTCAAAAGTCAATCATACAACATTCAGTGGGATTTGTGTTTCTCTCGTCAGTATTATTATCAAGTGGTGTGTTGCAGGCAACAGAGTGACAGTTACATACCTTCCTTCCATCATTATTTGTACTGTCATTTCTTCCTTCCTTCCATCGTTCATTCATTCATTCATTCATTCCAGTTTTTCTTTAGTCTTGTTATTAGTGTACTGTATTTCACTCAATTTGTAAGAGATGACTGATAATTTAGAGTAATAGGCAACAAAAACTTACCTACTTATTTATACACTCCTTCCTTCCCTCCTCATTTTTTCTCAGTGTTGCATCGATTGGTGTGTTAGATGCAGCTTAGGGTAGTGTGTGAAGCGTTAGGGTGACAGCGTGAGGTGGGTCGTGTGTTTGTCAAGCCTTGAGCGACACAGATGATGCTCGCTCTCGTGTTTCTGCTCTTGGAATTGTGTGTCGGTGTTTGTGATATCAACACCGTCCTGAGTCATGTACATATGGTGTCTGTTGTGCCGAGCTGATTCCTGTTTGCACCACTGCCTGTTCTTGAGTGTGATTTGTTTACTTTACTACATCCAAGCTTCTTCATGTGGTGTGAGGCATTAACTTGCATTCTCAAACATTTCAGTACATTTCAGTATTTTATTTGGGATTTAAAGGGGAATTTTTTGTTATTTGTTGGTGGTTTGATAAGGATGTTATACAGTGAGGGAGAGATGCTAGGAAGAATCAGACCAGTCATCTCTGTAGTGTGTGACAACATATACGAGTGTGGCATAGTGTACCAGTGGGACACCAGCAGCAGTACACATGGCATGATCATTTTTACGTGTTTGTGGTTATTTGGGAAAGTGATTTTAACTCATTTGGATAGAAATGCAGCACACTCTATTCTATTCCCTATTGCTGTTCATTGATTGTGATATTGGTTATTCCTGTTTTTTATTCCTGTCTTTTTATTTTGTTTATGTTGTATTGGTTTGTTTTACGATTTCTTTTTGCTCTTTTATCACTTTCTTTTTGGCATTATCAGTGTTGAGATGCGGTGGTGTAGAAGCTTTGCACAAGATGCTATAAGAATCAAACCAACATGTCACTCTGCTGAACTCTACACTCACAAGATTTTCCTGGTGATGATAAATTGAGTTAAGCTGTGGCAGTTTATCACACAAAGAATTTGATTAACATTCCACTCCCAGGATTTATCATGAGGAAATATCCCACTGTGCAAAGTTTATTTAGGCAGGCAGAATTTATCATGTGGAGAATGGCTGGGTTAGATATTCATGGAGGAACCTTTGAAGACAGAATGTATATTAAGACAAAGGAGAAAAGTGCTGCTATCTGTGTCCCTGTTAATGTGAAGGCTACACTACCACAACCCACAAAGATTTACCAAGTAGTTATCCTGACAGGGAGATGCACAGTAAGAGTTGCAGCTGACGAGAAACTGTCTACTTCATTAATTTCCCTCACAGCATGGAGCCACTCACAGACATGGCAACTGAACTACTGCCTCTTCTTCCCCCCCCCACCCCCCACTGCCTCTTCTTCCCCCCCCACCCCCCACTCCCTTGAAGCCAGGCAGGGAGAGTCATAGCTAATGAGAAACATGCCAGTAAATTCAAACCATCAGGCAAGGACATCATTGGAACCTGTTTTTTCTTTATCTAAGAGGGGGAAGATGGCTAAGGATAAAAAAATAAATAAATAAATAAGCCGCCCACTAATTTGCTAGTCCCTTTAAAGATCAAAAGAATTAGTCCAGAGTCAGGGATAAATGTCTTGAATCCTCCCTCAACCCTTTCAGTACTATGACATGTTTTCACATCAATTATGCTTTACAGTTGTCATTTTCATTCAGCTTTAGAAACTTTGGAGGGATTATAACAGTGAAGGTTCAGGCCATTAATCTTTTCATCTTCACAGACCCTTCTAATGTCAATAAAATCATTCAACCATAATCCAGACTTCAGGTAAAAACCTCCTCCGCCTTTGCAAACCCCTTAAAACATCATGAAAAACATAAAAACACCTTAATAAAACCTCAAATAACATGAAAAACTCTTAAAAACCAATACAAACATGAAATGTACCCTTAAAAACAAAGAAAAACATCTCTATAAAACCCCCCAAAATCACCCCTAATGTAATGCAACCTAACCTAACGTTAACTACCCTTTGCAGGTAGGACATGCAAAAGCATCTTCTAAAAACCCTAAAACCACCTTCAGAAACCTTAAGAACTGCTCGAAAAACACCCCTAACCTAACCTAACCTAACGAAATCCAATGTCCCATTACAAGTGTCCCAGTGGTCCGAATTGGTGGTGTTCACAGCAAGCAAAAAACATGAAAAACCTTGAAAAATAACCTTAAACATCTTAAAAATACCCTTCAAACTCCTAAAACAACCTTAAAAAATACCCCTCAAAACCACCCCTAACCTAACGAAACTTAACGTCCCTTTACAGGTCTCCCACTGTTGCAACCTGGTAGTGTTCAGAGAGAGCAAAAAACATGAAAGCCTTATAAAAACAACCTTAAACATCCTAAAAACACCATTAAAAACCCTAAAAACAACCTTTAAAAACACCCCCATAAAATATCACCTAATGTAACCTAAACCTTAAAGAACATCAAAAACATAAAAACTGCCTTTGCAAACCCCTTAAAAAACATGAAAAACCTTAATAAAAACTCAGATAACATGAAAAACTCACCCCTAACCTAACGAAACTTAATGTCCCTTTAGAGGTCTCCCATTGTTACAACTTGGCAGTGTTCAGAGCAAGCAAAAAATTAAAGCCTTAAGAAACAACCTTAAACACCATTAAAAAAACACCCTTAAAAACCCTAAAAACAACCTTTAAAAACACCCCCATAAAATATCACCTAATGTAACCTAAACCTTAAAAAACATCAAAAACATAAAAACTGCCTTTGCAAACCCCTTAAAAAACATGAAAAACCTTAATAAAAATTCAAATAACATGAAAAACTCACCCCTAACCTAACGAAACTTAATGTCCCTTTAGAGGTCTGGCATTGTTACAACTTGGCAGTGTTCAGAGCAACCAAAATATTAAAGCCTTAAGAAACAACCTTAAACACAATAAAAAAAAAACATATTTAAAACCCCTAAAAACAACCTTATAAAGTACCCCTCAGTAATGTACTTTATTGGTTGGGAAAAAAATTAATTTCAACTAGTATTATGAAAATTTTTAAGAGTACATGGTTAAAAAAAGACTCAAAAGGTGCCAGGACAGAAGGGGAAATGTATATAATGGATAATCGTAGTCTTTCCTTCATCTTTTTCTCATTTCCTCGCCTTTATATTGCCAAGTTATTGAATCTGAAAGTTCCTTGAGTGTTATTACCAACCTCATCTCTTCTATTTCCTCTCATTGCAACTCCATCAAGGGGGGGGATTCTCTCTCTCTCTCTCTCTCTCTCTCTCTCTCTCTCTCTCTCTCTCTCTCTCTCTCTCTCTCTCTCTCTCTCTCTGGCTGACTGACAGACAAATATTGGTACTTTCTGCTATTGAGGTCTTGGTGTGTGATGATGTTCTTTTTGTGTGTGTGTGTGTTTGTGTGTGTGTGTGTGTGTGTGTGTGTGTGTGTGTGTTCTAAGAAAGAGGAAGTGACTTTTTTTTCTTTTTCTTGTATTGTCATGTGTTGTTGCTGTTGTTGATATTGTTGTTCTCCTTTTCCTCCTCCTCCTCCTCCTCCTCCTAGGTATCCTTTCTTTTAATTTCCTGACATCTTTTCTACTGTTTTCCTTTCTAAATCATCATCTTTTCTTCTCTCCTGCCTAATTTAATTTCTCTTGCACCTTTCCTTTGTTTTCCTTTCTGAATCATCACCTTTTCCTTTCTCTCCTACCTAATTTATCTAAGCACCTTTTCTTTTTTCTCTATTTTCCTCTCCTCTCTTCTCAAATTACAACAACATTCCAACATTACACATCCTTCCTCAATATCCCTTACTTGTGTATATACCTTACGTTCCAGTTATTTCCAGTCAAGTTTTAAGTTTTTACCCAATATTTTTTCGTGTTTTTCCTCTTTGTATCACCACCTTTTCCTCTCGTGACGTTTGTACCGGCCATAAATTTCTCACACTTCCCCGCTGCTTCCGTGTGTTGTAGTGTGCTATAAATCCCCCAACAGCAGGAGTGTTAGAGCCTTCAACACTCTCTCATCAGGTTAGTGCTACAAATCTCACTTATCTTGTTCCGAGGTGCTGAGAGTAAATAAACAGGTAAGGAGGAAGGGAGATGCTGGGATGCTGTGAGAGAGAGAGAGTGGGGGGTGGGGGGGGGTAAGTTTGTGTATTTGGGTTAGTGCTGTAAATCTGCCATATTTTTTTGTACTCTCTAATTTTTCGTTGTTTATTTATCTTATTTCCTCTATCTTTCATTATTCCCCATTCAATTTTCCCTCTTTTTGCTTTTTTT
>CM035191.1:11037939-11054101 GCA_020233015.1 Callinectes sapidus
CTGGTGTGTGTGTGTGTGTGTGTGTGTGTGTGTGTGTGTGTGTGTTGTTGTTGTTGTTTAATCTATAATTTTATTTCATCATGTTTTATCATATTTATTTTACTGTTATCGGTTCACTTAAATTTAGAAACAGTTGTTAAAATGACTTAAGTGAAATATGAAGTTTTGTGTTCATTTTATTCATTTCTTAGCTAATTTATTTTTATTTTATTTATTATTTTTTTTCTATTTTAGGGACGAAAGATTGCAGGAAGATATTAAGTGCATTTGACTTTTACTGTTATATATTTTATGTTGTAATATGTAGATAAATTTTGTGGAAATATGCAACGATTCCACACACACACACACACACACACACACACACACACACACACACACGAGTAATTGGAAACAAAAGTAACCGCTGTGAAATTCGATCAGACAGAAGGTACCATAGGAAACTTTAATTGAAATGAGCCACAAATCACCGTCTCTTCTTTCTTTAGCCTCTCTCAGCCCACCACCACCACCACCACCACCACCACCACCACCATGACGCAACTGGAAATGAAAAAAAGTGTAACTGAAGAACAGATAATGATTTGGTTTTCCTTATTTTTATATATTCGATAGCACTAAAGATTTATATACTCAGGGATTGGGTTTAATGTTTTGGCAGTTAGGGGACTAATTGGACAAGAAAAGAACTCGAATAACATAAGGTTTGTCGCGAAGATAAAAGTTTGAGTGACCGCTACTGAACCCTTTGATGTTGTGATGGTGGCGGCGGTGGTGGTGGTGGTGGTGGCAGGGTAAAAGGGAGCAAAAGGTACAGTGGAGGGAGTTATTATTATTATTATTATTATTATTATTATTATTATTATTATTATTATTATTATTATTATTATTGTTGTTGTAATTAGACTTTTGTTATTAGTGTTGTTAGTAGTAGTAGTATTAGTAATAGTACTCGTAGTGTCATTATCATTGTTATTGTTATTTTTTCAGTGTTATTATTATTATTATTATTATTATTATTATTATTATTATTATTATTATTATTATTATTATTATTATTATTAATATCATCATCATCATCATCATAATTATTGTATTACTATCGTTACTTTCATTAGTATTACCATCATCGTTACATCATCACCACCACCACCATTACACTGCATTGCCATTATTGATGCGATTCACATTAACAGCTTATTTTGTGATTTGACGAGTGTAGTAGTTCTTTTTCCTATTATCATTATTTATCTGTATAACATTTTACATTCACCAAACTGCACCAGGTTGTACACGTGTAACTCGAAGAGACCGGTGTTACTTACGGTCTTGAATTTCCTCTTAGGATCGTAAAGCAGAGTATGTTAATGTAATATTCTCTCTTATTAATGCCGCCTCTGTTTTCTTGCCTCCCTTACCCACACCTAGTCTTGCTCCCCTCACCCCCACCTCTCTCTCTCTCTCTCTCTCTCTCTCTCTGGGATTTTTAGAGGTGTTTTTTCTATAATTGTAGCGATAGTTTAAGCCTTTGTCTGCTGTTTGGTATATCTTTCCTTAGTTTCCGATCATTCTCAGACGTTTTTACTTATTCTATAGCTATCTGCAATATGAATTTGAATTGCTTGGAATTGCAAACTCTTATTTTTAACCGTCTACTTTATTGCAGATGAGTATAAAGATTTCATGCAGTTTCTGAAGCTGTATAATATCCCCCAAATAATAAGCAGAATGGATATAAAAACACGTCTCAGTACTGAAGGAGTTGATCGTTTTTCTTGTCTTTGAAAATTGTAGCAGAGAGTGGACAAATCGATTCAGTTTATGAATCTTCTTTTTTTCAGTCATCGGTCAAACTTCGACTTCTAGCAGGATCTGTGGCCAAGAGCATCTACGAAGCATCTCTCAATGTGAGTATGTAATGCTTTCAACCTAAACTGATACATGAAACCTCACTTAACTTGAATCACTTTACCTACCCATATTTTATATTATCTAACGTAATATATAGTCTAACGCAGTGGTTCTCAAAGTGGGCGGTACCGCCACAGCTAAGAAATCGAGTAGATAATATGCAAGGAACATAGATAGACAATAGATGAACATGTATATAACCCCTTAAACGTCAAACTAAAGCGAATTAGCGAAAGAAAAACACGCAAGTTAATAGGCAAACAAGGACGACCGAACCATGTTTACCCGCACTTGGAACAAAAAGTAGTTGTATTTTTCCATGGTTCTCTTGACACAGCTATGAAATCGAGTAGGTTGTATGCAAAGAGCATAGATAGACAATAGATAAACATGCATATAACTCCATAAACGCTGCAAATAAACCTGATTATCGAAAGAAAACACACGTAAAATGAGTCATGTTTACCCCCACTCGGAGCAAAAAAGTAGGGGTATTTTTCAATGGTTCTCTTGACACAGCTGAGAAATCGAGTAGGTTATATTCAAAGAACATAGAATAACGTTATCTTATCATAGCTAACCATGTTTAACCTTACCGTTATCTCTCTCTCTCTCTCTCTCTCTCTCTCTCTCTCTCTCTCTCTCTCTCTCTTTGCTCATTTTTTTCAGTATGACGTGGTGACCAAACTTGCCAATGACGCCAAGTGGAGTGAGTATTATAGTGTGTGTGTGTGTTGCCCCGCCCTGCGTAATAGAAAAGCAGCTTGAATCGATGTGTATTTGAAAACCATAAGAATATGCAATGGTAATAGGTATCATTTTGGGAAAGAGGTTTCACAGAGGCTTGCTTCATAATCACTTGTTGGTGTTGTTGTTATTGTTGTTGGTGTAGTTGTTTGCTTCCGTCTCCTTAGCAGTGTCATGACATTACTGATACAGAACAAACAAGACAACTGAAACACACACACACAGACACACACACACACCTATTTTTCATTTCTTTTTTCTTCTCCCATTTTCTCCTCTCACTCTCCCATTCCTGTCCTCCTCACCCCTCATAATCTTCCTTCTCATTCCCTCCAATCCCATAAGACACAATTACAAGCTCCTCCTCCTGCTGCAGGCGAGGACGGGGCGCAGGCGGCGGTGGCGGCGGTGCGATGGGTGTTAAAGAGCGCAGCAGGAGCCGCCGTGACTCCCACCGTGCTGGACTCAGAACTTCAACAACTCGGCCTCCCCAAAGAACACGCTGCAGCCCTTACCAGAGTGTACGGTGACCACCTGCCACGCCTCACGCAACACCTGCAGCAGACAAGCCTCAAGGGTCAGTGGCAAGGTGGTCTTTGTTTGTTGGGTTTGATACTGCTAAGGTTCAGTACTCAAAAAAGGTTTGCTCTCGCACCTCAACAATTTTCCAAGGTCACAGAGACATATAGGGAGGTTTCCAATACACTTCCTCCTTAAAGTAAACTAGAAATCTTGTCATTCCATCACCAAAACCATAAAAATACTCTTAAAAACATGATTATCTTTAACTGGAGGTTTTGGAGGATAGTGAAGTCAGTTATACCAAGTCCATGTTTTAACCTCTTTAACTGCTATTTGCTCCATCTTCTCTTAATAACTGATCACTCTATGACATCTTTACTTGTTCTATAGCTATCTGAAATCTTTAAACTGAGTATAAATTGTAAAATATACTCTTTTTCATGCATTCCTTTCTTGCAGATGCTAATAAAGATCTCATGCATTGCTATTGATGTTGTCAATTGTCTCAGAGTGAAAGGGTTAAGAAAATGAAAACTGTCCTTCACTTACATCACATGCCTTGCACACCACCCATTGTTGTTGTGTGTGTGAAGTGTGGCACTGAACCATAGCCTTTGCCTTCCAGAGGGTGGAGAGGTGCAGTGGCAGTGCCGAGTGGCGGGTGTGGGTGTGGGTGCAGACATGGAGCCGGTGGTGGAGCTGGGACTGGAACAAGCAGGAGGCTCCACTAAAATTGTTCTCACTCCTACACAGCTTCATGCTCTTGTTCATGGTTAGTTGTGGGGGGAAATGTATCTTGGAAATGGCTGTAACTTTTTATTTTCTTTTTCTTCTTCTTTCAATATTGTAATGCCTAATTTGGTATAACTTGTAATTTTTTCTTTCAGTAGACATATCTTCTATTACATCTTGCTATAGTGTCTTGCCATTATAACTAAGCCTACTGACATGCTCCACACATACTCACCATTATTCCCTCACATAACAATTTCTCAAGCTTATCCTCACTACCTACACTACACAGAGCTCAGATTTTTATAACAGTGCTGCACCATAATTTTCCTCCACATTTTCCACATTTAACCTGATCAGCTAATCAGACCAGCTGTTAATCTTCTTTCAACTATGCAGTGCTTTCATTGTTCTAACTTGTACCTCGGCCCGCAGAGCTGAGTGAGGCACGGCAGCTCATGGACGCCACCCACTAATGGTTCCCCAGAGGCAGCATTGGCTTGGCAGCAGCAGCACCAGCACCAGCAGCAGTGTCAACAACAGTATAGTCCATGGGAGGGACAGTCTGTTGATGGTAACTTAACAAAAGATAGTGATGGCATCTCAACATTGTCACACATTCATGCTAAGAAATAAGTACCATCCTCGATTTTCCTCCCATTACTGAGGTGTAGGCAGCAAACTGACTGTAAGCCAATTGCTTATATTTCTCTTATTCATGTGATTGAAGGAGATGTCTTACTTTTATTAGGGGCTAAAGACTAATTCACAATCCTCATTCTGTATGTCCATCTAGAGAGAGAGAGTGCACATCATCAATGACATCACTCTACCAACAGGAAAATAACTCTGAGCTGGAAATAACTAACTCTCCATGAGACATAAATAGTTGCCATTAGTATTTATGTACAGCAGTGACACCAGCAGCTTTATCTCGTAGAAGTGTTTATCAGATCTAATTAATCATTCTTTTGACAGGAATGTTGCTGATGATGACTAAGCAGCTTACCAGTTCCCACTTATGTCTATGATTCTATAGAAAAGAGGCTATGTGATATTTATCATCCCAAAGGCAATAACTTTATTAATGAAGAAAAGTTATGATTTCTTGTTTGTTTCTTTCTGTGATTTGTCCACCTCAGAAGTGGAGTTGATTGATCTAACCAAATAGTGAAATGACTCAAGCAGGGGCAGTGTGTGTGTGTTGTATCAGGTGTGCTGCTGTGAGGGCCAAAGGTTCATGCTATTTCTTGACGTCTGCAGTCATTGAATACAAGAAAATGTTGTAGAAATTCCATGTTGATCATGTGTCATATTCATGTTTTATTTTGTTTTTCAAGGATTCTATTAAAACTAAGAATTATAACATAATATCTGATGTCACCTTATATGTCACATTATGCATTAAGAGACTTTACTTGAGGTTGTTATAGTAGTGGCTTGCCCCTCCACAAGATCATATTGTGCAGTCATTTTATCCCTTGTTCCTATTTAAGGTTGGTGATCCTTTTCCATTGTTGTTCTTCTCTAGGCACTGATGAGCTTTGACAAGTTCAACCTGAGGTGCTTCTTAGAGGAAACTGAGACTATGAATGAATATGATTGGCACTAACCTTAGCTCAATCCAAAGTAATCTATTTCTGAGGAACTCTTGAGCTCCCTAAATTACAGAAATGATAACATGTCTTTATTTATTATTATCTACATTAATATATAGTTACCTCTGACCTGGCCTGTTCTCCCAAGAAGTATTTCCTCATGTTGTATATTACTGTCTTACATTGGCTGTGAAGTTGGCCATATGGCGAGCTTTCAACAGAACAGTCCATAACGAGACTGTGTGTGAGGGCGTCAGGACTGATGGCAAGTGAAGTAATATGGAAGTACCAGCAGACCTGCACTATAGGGACTCATATGCCATATTTAGGATGGGGAAAATATTTATACAGAAAACAACTCTCAGTTTTTACCTCAAAAGTGATGTGGAACAAAATTTAGAATGATTTTGGAAATAATTTCAAAAATACATTGATTTAGGTAGAAACAGAGGGAAAGAAAGACAAAGACAGAGTAAGGAGGTGGAAAAAGGAAGGAAATTAAGATCAGTAAAACTTTGACGGTAATGCACCCCTGATTTTTCATGAACACTTTGTACTACATGTCTGGCAGTAGCGTGCCCAGTTCTGTCATCTATTCCTATTACATCATTATCCTCCTCTTCTATCAGTGTCCTCCACTTCCCTTCATTCTGGCTATTGGTGTTCAGGAAGGCAAGCAACATCTCTCCTCTTCGTGCCCCTACCTATACCTGTCCAGCATCTTCCCAGCACTGGGCCCCTCTACCAAATTCCAGGCCATCCAAACCTTTCCTATATTGCACATATGAACTCCATCCCATGTCCATACCTGTCTCCAGTCCATCTTCTATAACTGCTTTCCATTGCACCCCCACTCCTCAAGTTTCTCAGTGGACCTTCTATTGACCAATCACCCCTTCCAGGCAAATTTTCCATCTTCCTTGTCCCATCTCATGGGTATACACAAGAGAAGGAAGTCTCCTATTTATCTTTTCCTTCACCTTCTTAACTATCTCCTCCATCAGTCTTGTTGTTCCCTGTCCTCCTCTCTCCTCTAACCCATTTCCTCCTTCATTCACCGCCAGGTCTTCAGGTTCAAACTCCCTGAGATGGTTCTTCATATTTTGTGTATAGCCCTGTTATTTGCCCCTTGGCTTATTTCTATCATGCATTTTGTTCTCCACCCTTGGAGAGTGTCTTCAGCTTCCTTGGGTGTAAGACATCAAGCACATGGCATACATGTAACTGTGGTATGGTAGATTTAGTAGAGACAAGTAAATGATCTTCAAGGAAATGTAAGAATGGTGTAAGAAATCTAAATGAAAAAATTTTTTTACAAGCATGTATGAAATGAAAGTTTTCTGTTGCAGTCATACTCTGGGATAGTCATCAGATATTGAAGATGAATAAGTAGATCAGATATATTAACTGGTAACTAAATGTTTTTGTTTTTTCTATTTCTGTTGCCTTTGGCCAGTTTTCCCTTCTTATATAAGATTAGAGCTATAATGCAAATAATATAGACTAGTGCCCTACAAAATTATCTAAAGTTTTTTGGTCTGAAGAGGATTTGTTACATGTTGTATAGAGAAACAATTATATGATACATTTTTCTGCAATATCATTTTAATTTATTTATGTGTGTGTGTGTGTGTGTGTGTGTGTGTGTGTGTGTGTACCCACGAATCATTCTTCCCTTTAAAACTCCATCACATATTTACAAATAATTTTTTTAGCTCTCCTATTGATTACTTAAGATACAAGATCTGAGTATCAGACATATAGATAGACACTACTGCGTACCAGCAATAATTTGTAACAGTGTGTGTTTCCAAAGTGAGGCGTGAATGAAAGAAAATCGCCTTCGCGGAGTGTATTCTATAGAAAATTTGGTGTTATACTCTATTATAGTAGAAAATTGTTTAGATATTCATAATTATGATTAAAGTGAAAATTTTAAGTCACTAATTTAGCGTAGAAAAATGTCTGATCTAGCCTGTGAAATCATAATGAAAATCCAAACCTTTTCCAAAGTAAGGACACTGCTTGATAAAGGTTGCCGCACAACTTGCTATGCTTTCTGTGCGTACATTTAAGATCTTTGAACTAATCTGCTGTGCATGGAATGGCATCTGTCATGTCTCCTTTAAACATCACTTTCTCACTACCTCAAGCTGCCGCACCTGTCTTGCGATGGTGTACCAGTTACTAGGTTAGCAACTCTTTTTCCCCTACTTCCCGTACTTCACTCTGTTATAATTTGCAGTGCTGGTTACATGCTGATGTACGCCTCTCTAAAACAGGAACGCTTTATTACAAGGTCCACCTTCCTCTCCTTTTCTTACAGCGATGGTGTGTGTGTGTGTGTGAGGCAACATCCGTCATTGTGTGTCCAATATATGTCATCATCCCTTGAGTGTTATCCATCCTTTACCGAGCACATGGCCTGTCTGCATGTAGACATCTGGTATCTCCAAACACATTGTGTAATTAACACTTCTTATCAACTTGAACTCTTGCAGCACGTATTCGAGGAAAATATTTTGGGTGTCATACCTCAACTACTTTTAACAAGCTCCAATAGAAGTTACTACAAAACACCCTCTTTGTGCTTGCGTACAGCGTGTGTGTTTCATGTGGTTGGGGGGGGGGACCAGAAATAAACAATGAGGATGCCAGAAGCTGCATCTCTTGTCTCTTGCCCGTATTCTTTAACACTTCGCTCTCTCACCATCACTATTTTCCAAAGATTCTTTTTGAAGAAGTCAAGTTTTAAGGGTATTTTTAGTTCATTTGGTGATGGCTAGGCAGTAGCCTATGTCTAGTTTATTATAAGGAGGAACTATCTTGAAAATCCGGCTAGTCGTCTCAGTAATCTTAAAAAATTGTTGTGGTGAGAGTGTAAAGTGATTTTGTCTGGTGTCTCCACGAATTTCTGTCTCTGTTCACCAAGAGAATGTGGTAGATAATAGAAATAATAGAGATAAAAACATACCATTAAGTAAAATACCTTAATCAAGTTCTTTTTATTTATTCATTTTCTTGCGTGTAGATAGTACAGTACAATACGTGACGTCTTCTTTATCCTATGTGTAACTTTCCCCCAAGAATTGCGTTACAGCTGAAGTCAATGACATGACAGAAAACGAGAGAGTTGATTACAGTAACGCCAGTACGATAGAGATGTGTGACGTGACGCAGCTAAAACACACACAACTTCCAAGACTGAACTGCATGATTAGTGTGTGTGTGTGTGTATGTGTGGAAAGCGTGAACTGTAGACATCCGCACTTTTAGTAAATGTTTTGGTTCCACCAGCTAATGATGCACCGCCTTCAAAAGTGGTTTCAGAAGAAACCATCAGATTTATAGATTTTTCTCTATATATAAGCTGTACTAGAAATAATCAATAGAGTTTTCAAGGGTGTTTTCATGGTTCCAGTAACTGTTTAAATATTTTTGCTGTACCTGAAATTGATTAATTGATTGATTGATACATTGTTATTTGGTTATAAACAATATTTTTTTCTGAGTGGTATTTCAACAAGCATTTCATAGCACCAATGAAATAAATCACATTACCCGTGTGAATATTAGCATGGCTGTGGTTATTTTGGCGTTACAAACTTTTCTCCAATATTAAATTTCATCTTGTTATCGGTGCTATTGCCTTTCAAGAAACCCCACCGGAAGTTCACAGAATGATGAAAGTTTTCGGCAGTTTTTTCCCGAGATTCTACTGAGAGTCAGATAATTATATCATACTACCAGTCTAAAAGAAATATACATAGCAAGACATTTCTCTCTGACTTTTGGCTAACTGTTTTGTTCCTTCTGGGGACCGGCAATATAATGGACTTTTTTTCACTTTCACTGTTTTTGTTACCCTTGGCTGGTTTTCCCACTCTTACATAAGAAATATAACTAAATAGGAAAGAATAAGACAAATTAGTTATGTAACCTTTAATAGAAACATTCCACGTGAAAGCCGTATATCTAGCGATTAGAACTATTTTTTCTTGTAACCTCAATAGTTCCGTGGAAGTGCATGGCTACCAGGAAGCAGATGGCGAGGTGAGGTAATACAGCAACACGTGACAGTCAGCAGAGGTGGAGGTGGTGGGGAAAGTGACTGAAGGCGTGACGGTGTGGCGGTGTGACAGGTAAAGCGGTGTGGCGGGAACAAAGCAAAGGGTGACGAGTAACTACGTCATGCAAGACCACAGACACACCACCATTATGGCTTCATGAAATGCTTTTTGCTCCCTTATCGAGTATTTTCAAAGACCGCGTTCTTGATTAGCCGGGTTTTCAAGAGTTCTATCCCAGTTGATCATATATAATAACATTCTACTTTCAACTTCATTTTTAGGTTATTGAATGCAGTGTAGGCTGGAGCAACAAGACACGTTTAAAATATTGGTGTGTGAGTTATAAATAGCTACACCGCCTTATCCTCTCCTTTCCTGGAACGCATTATTTTTACCACGAGTTTTGGATATGAATAGACGATTTTATTGACATTAGGAAGGGTCTAGATTAATGGATGGAGTTTGTACTATTCTAATCCCAACATAAGTTTCTGAAGATGTACAAAATCACCAAATAGTAAGCAGAATAGGTATTGGAAACGCGTCATGATACTGAAAGTAGTTAATTAGTGTTCATAAGGACTATATTATAAGGTTGCAGTGTAAAATTAACTTCTGTCATCATAATCCTGTATATTTTCCTTCCTGCGCCGTATCTTTGAGTAAATATGTAGACTTTAGGTGTATCTGATGATGGGGAGTCTTATAAGCACATTTATTTATGGAACACTGAAGCTCTTGTTTTCAGGAATAGACGTGTAAAAAGTTAACATATATATAAACTCGTCTTTATCTAAGTATTGTGTATGCCAAGAAGATTGATATCGTGTACTAAAGATAATTATCGTACATCAAGTTAGTGTTCATTTTTATTTTGCATTACGTATCTCACTCCTACAACACATCAGTTATAGATAAAAAACGAACATTAATCTCACAACAAAATCTAACGACAACAAATAAACACGGAAAACCCACACCAATATAACGAAAAGAAGGAAAAAATACACACAACTGGCGACAAAATGGCAACTAAGCCCTCCTCCATGTTGAGAGAGAGAGAGAGAGAGAGGGAGAGGGATTCATACCAACTTCAGTCACCCATTGGCCTTGTGTGGGGGAGAGGTTGCTACGCCGCACCTCACGTTACTGCTGCGTCTAACAAGTGGTCCAAAAAACAGGGATTATGCAAGCCATCAAATGTGTGGTGGTGGGCGATGGGTAAGTGTGGCAGGGCTGTGGTAGCTGTGGTAGTGGTGGTGGTGGGGTGGTGAGCCTCAGTGATGTGATGGCTGCCGTTCCTTCCCTTATCACACTGGGCGGGGGTTTGTGTGTGTGCGTGTGTATGTACGTGTACGTGTACGTGTGTCTGTCTGTGAGTGTGTGTGTGTGCACCTGCGGGTATTTTTAGTTCATTTGCTGGGTGTAGTGGGTCAGATTGTGTGTGTGTTCATGTACGTGTCTATTTCCAGGTTTTTTTAATATATAACCTTCGTGTGTTTGTTCACATTGTCTATATATGTGCATTTCTATCACTTATGTACGGTTTTTATAGTGTGTGTGTGTGTGTGTGTGTGTGTGTGTGTGTGTGTGTGTGTGCGTGGGTGGGTGTGGGTCGGGGTATGATGGTGGTGGTGGTGGTGGTGACGGTGGTTGGGGTATGGCAGTGACAGTAATGGTGGTGGTGGTGGTGGTAGTGGGTGTGTCCTTTTAGAAATGTTATTTTTAGTTTAATTTACTGGATGTAGGGAGTTCAAAGCTGTGTGTGTGTGTGTGTGTGTGTTCCTAACATATTTATTGGCATGGTCGCCCATGAAAGTTCTTATTAAACTTTAGGACACATTTCTGATTCTCTGATATCATTCTGCCAAGCCCACACCTGACTGACTTCTGATCCTTTTGTATTATTAGGGTAAACTGCATCTCTTGAGGTATTAGATCCTTTCGACAAACCATTTCTTTGCCTACATCTCTTCATTCTTACTATTTGGTAACAGAACAGGTGTTTATAAGTCCCTCTATGGAATTTTATATCTATTTATTTGTTTATTTATGTGTTTATTTTGGGGGGTTTGATTTTTTTGCTATATACATGTGAATTCCTTAGTTTCTGTATACCATTCTCTATTTTCTCTTTCTTTTTTCTTCTTTCCTTCCTCCTGTTCTCTTTCCTTTCCTCTTTTTTCCTCCTTTTCTCTTTTCCTCAAAGTACGATATATAAAAATCCAACCATAAAGCAAACAATCATGTAGCAGACTTAAAAATGAATACAAAAAGTAGTCATGTGTTTGAAGCTCTTTATATATTCTCCCTAAAATCCATAGGAATCATGAATTACCTAAAATACAGTTGCGTAAAATAACAAAACCAGTTACGTCAATAGACACAAAACAAATCTTCACATACTCAACTCTCACTGTAGTATTTGCCTCGTCACATGTTATAGGATTGTGTTAGTTATGGGAGTGTTCTTGAGGGTTTGGAGAGTGTACAGCACTGGTTAACTCACCTATTAGGGCCCTCTCATTAGTATTGCGTGGCATGTTAACCCTTTCACTCCTATTTGCCTCATCTCTCCTTAATAACTGATCACCCTGAGATATCTTTACTAGTTTTATAGTTACCTGGAATCTTGAAACTGGATAGAAATTGGAAAATATATTCTTTTTTATGCTCTCCTTTTCTCGCAGTTGAGAAGCAAAAACAAACACAATGCCCAACTGATATGCCAGTCCTCAAACAGGTTCAAGAAAGCTAAAAGAATGGAATGAGTGTCTTGAAACCTCCTTCTTAAATGAAGTTATAGAAGCAAGCAGAGAGTTCCAGAGCTTACCAGAGAAAGGAATGAATGCCTGAGAGTACTGGTTAAATGTTGTGTAATTGAGACCTCAGTGTTGCCAAGATAGTAACCAGAATTTGAATGCATCTTATTTTTCTGCTTTATCTTGCCATGATCTCCATATGGATGAATGCAGGCTGCTCCTCTGCTCAGCTTTATCAGTGTCAAGTATTCTGATGACAGTTCAGCATGTAAGAAGTGTTGCTGGATATTTGTACACCTGAGAGCAGTGGTGTTGCTTTCATCTGTCAATAATTTCTTGCATCATTGATCATTTTAACCTTTCGGTGTTGGAGTGAGTGTTGGTGTTCACGCACTACTAACCTTGAGAGATAACAATCAATGTGTGCATGAGAAATTAGCTTCATGAATAGTGTGACAATTTTGACAGCTCCTAATTACTGCTTGGTAACATGAA
This sequence comes from Callinectes sapidus, assembly GCA_020233015.1. Lineage (NCBI taxonomy): Eukaryota > Metazoa > Arthropoda > Malacostraca > Decapoda > Portunidae > Callinectes > Callinectes sapidus. Next base: position 11,050,777 of record CM035191.1, read on the forward strand.
GTACAGGTGTCATATCAGATTTATTGAGTTAGTGAAAATTAAAATTAAAATGGGAATGATTTATAATGCTAATTATCTGAAGTTAATTAACTAATTGGTACACTGCTGTGGTTTTCTGATCTGAAGACTAAGTGGAAAGGTTTGGTTCCTGTTTACCATACATAACAAATCAATATTAGCTGTCAGTCAGTGAGGGACAGAACATGTGATCTCACACCAGGTGATGGATATGTCAGCCACACAGTTCATTTTCTATGGGACCCTGCCTGCATATGTCTTGTCAGTACACCTCTGCCCACACTGGCTCACAGGACCATACTAACATCTCCCTTCCTTCCTGGGTGTTCATTTGTTTTTACCATGATTTATTTTGTATTTCCCTTGTGGTCATTCATTTGTTTTTACCATGATTTATTTTGTATTTCCCTTGTGGTCATTCATTTGTTTTTACCATGATTTATTTTGTATTTCCCTTGTGGTCATTCATTTGTTTTTACCATGATTTATTTTGTATTTCCCTTGTGGTCATTCATTTGTTTTTACCATGATTTATTTTGTATTTCCCTTGTGGTCATTCATTTGTTTTTACCATGATTTATTTTGTATTTCCCTTGTGGTCATTCATTTGTTTTTACCATGATTTATTTTGTATTTCCCTTGTGGTCATTCATTTGTTTTTACCATGATTTATTTTGTATTTCCCTTGTGGTCATTCATTTGTTTTTACCATGATTTATTTTGTATTTCCCTTGTGGTCATTCATTTGTTTTTACCATGATTTATTTTGTATTTCCCTTGTGGTCATTCATTTGTTTTTACCATGATTTATTTTGTATTTCCCTTGTGGTCATTCATTTGTTTTTGTGTATTTTTTGTTACTTTTATTGTAACATGTGAGGGAAGCTGAGCAAAGGTACTAAAAGCATGTCTGAGCTTCATTGGATCTTTCATGTGATTGGAGAAATATCAGTTGGCTGTGATGTAATGTATCTTAACAAGGTATTACTTCTTATCGGATGGATCATAAGTGGTGATTACCAGATATGATGACGTGATTCAGAGGGATGTTGCTCACCAGAAAGATTGGTGGTGCACACTGACCCACAGAAACCATAGTGTTGCATCAGCCAACCTCTTCAGTACCGGGTCACTTATTCTGTGTATTATTTACTGATTTCATACACCTTCAGAAACTCACGTGCAGACTGATCGTTTAATTTCCGCAGACCTTTCCTAATGTCAATAAGATGAATCAATCACACCCCAAAATCAGTAATAAACACCCTTAGTAACCAGAGTAATTTCAACAGCAACCTTTTGAATATAGCATAGGTGAACATGGCTTGCCGAGTGAGGTTGACGTCAAGATATTGTGATGGCGGCTTACTGTGCTTTGATTTGATGCTTTGTGACGCCACAGGGGTGGGGGAAGGGGGAAGTTACTTTATTACGTGTATCACTGTTTTTACATGAGTTTACTTTGCCTTGATAGCAGCAAGATAACAGATAGCGGTGCTTGTGAACAAATGTGATCCTGCTAGTTTGATGAGGCAGAGTCTCTTAGTTGGCTGTTGCATTGTGGAGTATTTTGACACCCACTCACTTCATGTCTGGGGAAAGATTGCTGTCATTTTAACCCCTCCAGTACTGGGATGCATTTTCATATTCATTTTGCTCATTATTTGTTGATTTTATATAGCTTCAGAATCTCATGGGGGGACTAAAATACTATAGACTCTGCCCATTAATCTGACCTCCATCCAAAACTCATAGTAAAAATGCATCACAGTACTAGCATATTAATTTGTCCCAGCAGAACCAAAATCTTGAGCTGGGGAACATTTTTATGGCCACTCAACAGTACATGATATCTGGGTAAAGATTGGTGGGTTCACACAGAGACCGTTAATTGGGTACTATTACTCATGTTATCACGTTATCACTCATCTTATCCTTGCTGGTGATGTCATGCCCAGATTTGGAGTATCTCGGAAATACTTAGATAGTGCAATGAAGACAGGATGAGGTTATAAATGAGTCCTTGATATGATAAATGTCCAAATATCAGTGTGTCACCATTTAGGCAGATGTAATAACCAAGATGTGAGCTAATTTTTATTCTTTCGTTGTAATACCATGATGATGGCACTTGTTTGGTGGCTCTAACATGGTCTGAAGATTCTTGCATGGATGTTTTTCCTTCACGTTTGTTATTTTTATATCCGTAAACCAGAAAAATAGATTTAGAAAATGATGGAGTAATTTATCTGAGCTAGTAAGAATATTGAGGCTAACACACACACACACACACACACACACACACACACACAGAGTTACCAGACACCACAACAGTGTGATACCAGTAAGTACATTGTGGACAGGCAGATATCAACACAGTGCAACATAAACAATCACGCTTCTTACAACTCGCTGTGACTCCAGTATTTTAGCGTTGTTATTTGGCATAGTGTGGGTTTTGGGGTGAGGTTTGCATCATTATTTTGCTGTTGTATTACTGTGTGGATTTAAATGATTAGTGTGAATTTCCTCCTCTTGTACTGTGTTTTGAATTGGTCTTTGGCATTCCTGTTATTTGTTTTTATTGGTATCATACACACACACACACACACACACACACACACACACACACACACACACACACACACACATACACACACACACATTATATTATCACTTCATTCTTTACAAACATTCTGCATTAGTAATTGAAATTCTACTACAAATGGTATTTTTATCAAACAAGACTAATTCATTGTTTATCAAAAAGTGTCAATGAGGAATATTTTTTTCCTCTGCAGTATTTCACTTTTTGTTTGAAAACCAAACATGTTGGACAAAAGTGAGGTATTTTGTGCCGCCGCTCGCTCCCCCACACCGTCAAGCCACCTGGACATGCAAGAGACTGTGACAATATTTACACGCCATTTGCCGCTTGTTTGTGTTGGCGGAGACCTGGCGTGGAGTGATGGGCGGGCCACGCGCCTCCCGAGGGATGGAATTTAAGACGCGTGTGTGACAGAAGCAAGAGACACTGTAGTAAATGCAGTAGATGCTGATGAAGATGAGGAGAGGCTGAGGAAGGGAGTGAGTAGTGCTGGCAATATGACGATGGTAGAGAGGTCAAGGTTGTCCCTTAGAAGCACCTTAGCACTTCAACCTTGCTGCAACCGTTCAGTCAGGGTTGCAAATGAGGGTAGTCTATGTGACTCCCTTGCCTCATTCCTCATTCTCATTCTCCGGTCTATATTCTCCCATTCTCCCTCGCTCAAACCTTGTCCTTTTCCACTTCATATTTCTTGTATTG
>CM035191.1:11088907-11093907 GCA_020233015.1 Callinectes sapidus
CCGTCAAGTGATGGGAGCCGTCAGGTCACCGCCAAGCCCGCCACCCTCTTGGCACTTCACTCTGGGAGTCAACTCGCGTCTCATAAAACTCTCCCACTACCACCTGGCTCGCACCGCTGATATCTCGTCATTTTTTCCACCGCACGGCAGCCGCTCCTTCGTCTCGCCCAGCTTGGCGGGACCTGACACTTACATGATAAAAATAGTTACAAAGTTTTAAGACTACAAAAAATACTTGATAAGGAAACCATGTGTTGACTTTTTAGGAGGTCGCCCTTCACGATGCCTTATCAGCGCCTTGCCGGAGCCTCGCAGACCAACAACTTCATTAATCATGTTTTCCTGGAATAATCCGTCATGCTCCGGCAGGGATGACGAGGGATGCTGTCACGCCCACTCGCCCTAACACCCCCACACCGTCACCCTCATATCTTCATACCCCTTTACTTTCACTCAGGTCCTTACAACCTCGCACATTCACATACACCCCCACATCCACACACCAACACCACACACCACACCACATCCACACCATCGCATCCACACACTCTTCTACTCTTACATTTCCACGATCTCCAGTCCTTACGGCCTCACACATTCACATACCCCGGCTCTCACACCACACACGCACTTTCATATTCTAACACTCTGCTCCACTCTCGACGTGTCACCCTAGTCGTGTCTGTTGTTATGGCGGTGCCCTAAGTTAATCAATCGATCAATCAGGGAGGCAGCAAACATGTCTCCACGGTCACCAGATCCTTACTGTTACCAAATTTTCATCCTCGCCCGATTTTTGTCCTCTCCAAGTCTTCAGTCTAATCGATAAATTTTCCTCTTATCTTATATTTCATTGTTTTATCTTCTAGACAATAAAATTATTAAAAAAAGAGCTAAAACAAAAAAAGAAATATCTTAGTCTTTACTAAGAAAAGAGTAAAAGAGATTGCTTAGCACTGGAAGAGGTAAACATTACAAGCCCCATATATCCTTAGTGTGACAGATTAACTTTGCATTTTCCAAGCCACACAAGGATAGAAAAAAAAGGGAAAAAACAACTTGGATCTAAAACAAAAACAAATATACCAGTAACTATGAAAAAAGAACAGAAAAAACTCGTTCAGCAGTGAGCCACTCAAAACATTACAAAAACCTTCTAAGACAAAAGCAAATAAATCAATAACTACGAAAAAAATAGAGAAAAAAGAAAAGAGTCGCTTACCAATGAGAGACCAAAACATTACAAAACCCCACGGTAATTCTTTTGATCTTGAAGAGTCCTGGCAAATTAGCTTTTTTTCTTTCTTCCTTTTTTCATTTACATCATTTTTGTTACCTTTGACCAGTTTCCCTCTCTTACATAATAAAAAAAACACATACATCCACCAGGGCTTGTGTGTGTGTGTGTGTGTGTGTGTGTGTGTGTGTGTGTGTCGGAGAATCGTCCACCAAAAACACAGTCCGTCACTAATCCTAATTACACACTCACCGTTGACTCCGGAACAGTGCGGCGGACACGTGTATTGGTCAGCCAGGCAACTAACGCCGCGTGTGAATGTCGAATGTGTTAATTGTGTTACTCTGCACGACCGAGGCAGCGCGACACTCAACCACATTAGAGGGCTCGTGGTGGTACGGGTGGAGGTAATGAGAGAGAGAGAGAGAGAGAGAGAGAGAGAGGGAGGTTCATTTTTGACATATCATTTGAATTTACACGTGTATTTATTTTCAACTTGGAGAGAGAGAAAGAAAGAGAGACAAAGTATAGAATTAAGAAAAGACTACCTATTCATCCCAAACAGAAGAGGTGACCGACCCCTATAAAAGCATACGAGTGTCAGGTGTGTCGTTGTCTGGTTATTGTGCGAGATGTGCAAGTCTGGCCAAGAATAGGAAGAGCAGAAACACGTCTGGGAGAAAGAAATGAAGGATTATTCACGATGGAAAGTGAAATCATCCTAAACGTAAATTGATTGTTTATTTGATTACGTTGTTAAGTGAATTCAGAGAGAGAGAGAGAGAGAGAGAGAGAGAGAGAGGGGGGAGGGTTATATATGGAATTATCCGTGGCAGAAATTAAATTGTCACCGTGAAATTATATCAATTATCTTTTTGAATTGGAGTTTAACCCTTTAACTAATGCTAATGCGTCACGACAGTATGACACTTGTTATTTCACTTCATCCTGTGATAATAATAACAATAATAATAATAATGATAAGAATTATAATAATATAACAACAACAACAACAACAACAATAGACAAACACCAGAGAGTTTTACAATACTCCATCATCCCCTTTTGTAATTTTTTTTTCATTCATCATTTCTTTGTTTTCTTTTTTATTTCATGTTAAGGTGTCTTATGTTTCAAAAATTACACTCTAACCTTTTATCTCACCTTTTATTTCCTCGTTTCCGGGACAAGGGAAGGACGGGCAGAGAAAGAGAGAGAGAGAGAGAGAGAGAGAGAGAGAGAGAGAGAGAGAGAGAGAGAGAGAGAGAGAGAGAGAGAGTTGTATGATATAATTAAGAGTAGAGGGAGAGTCAGCAGTGAGAGTTGCTGAATAGTATTATCACAGGAAGATCATATTTGCTAACACATGAAGCGATTATAGAGGCAATGGTGTTGTGGTGATGTGGTGTTGAGGTGGTGATGATGGTGGTGATGACGGTACTCGGTGGGGTTGTTATGCAAATTAGTCTGGTCCTTCGAGGGGGAAACAAGACAGGTAGTGTGGCGGGTGATGGGCGCTGTGGTGAGTGGTGGTGGCGTAGAGAGAGAGAGAGAGAGAGAGAGAGAGAGAGAGAGAGAGAGAGAGAGAGAGAGAGAGAGAGAGAGAGAGAGAGAGAGAGAGAGAGAGAGTGTTCTTTCTTAAGTGTTATCCGATCATTATATTTCTACAAGGATTCGAACCCACGACTTTGTGAACTGTAATCAGACGCGTTACCTTCCTTCCTCCCCACACTCTCCCTACACCTGTTTCCGCACCCCACCACCCCTCATCCTTCCCTGGCCTCTCCTACATTAAAAATAAAAATCTCATTGACTACTTGTTCACTTTGCCGGTCCCTCGAACAGTTTATAAATTCCACGTTGTATGTTGACATGAATTATTGATCATTCTGTATGTTAAGTAAATGGATTTTTTATTTTTCCGTCAATCTTTAATGGTACACAGAATAAGATTAAGGTTAGTTCCGTAATTCATTTTACCGCCGTGGTCGCTTTGTTGCCATTGAGATCACTGTAAGGAACTGTTTGCATAGACCTAAAGGGAGTTAATTCAACCCTTGCCAAGCTACAGAGGTATGTATTTAAGACACTGTAGCACGAGAAATGAGTCTTGAAAATTCCAGGTAATTGTAGCATGTGGGTTTGTTCTACATGGGCTAAGTCGTTTACATTTATATTAAACAGCGTACTCATTTATCCCAACTGGAATTCCCTACCTGGTTCTGTATTTCCAACTTTCTGTGACTTGACTTTATTTACGAGGAAGGTTTCGAAGCATTTTTCCGATTTCCGATTCATTCTTTTGGACCTTCAAGGGGACTGATAAATTAATGGGCTTTCTGTATTTTAGGGTCTTTGTTGCCCTTGGCCAGCTTCCCCCTCTTCCGTAAAAAAAAGTGTATAAGGCGATGACATTCAGATCCAACCCTATTCACTGACCAATCCCCCTTCCATTCGCAAATCAACTAAAACCGTAGCTATAGTGGTGAAAGGATTAAAGGGCTAACTCACCTATTCCCTTCCATTTGAGGCCCTGCAGGTATGCGGTGCGTGATGTAATCCCCCCTGTAACCCCCCACCGCTTCACCCCAGGCCCCTGTAACCCCGCTGCGCTGCTGGTCCAGTACAGCGTGAATTAATTAACACATTCACCTGCATACATAGACATATTACACCTTTCAAGGGAAGCTGACGGTCCAAAGACCAGTCCCCCTGTTGGTATATGTTCCCTGCTGTGTGATTGTTGTCCTGATGTAGTTAAGGCAGGAATGGAGTGTGTTTCGTCCAATTATTTGTATATTATAAGTAATTTGAGCTTTGTTTAGTATATTTTTTGTACGTTTTTATGTGTTTTGCTGCGTTTGGTGTGTGCCATTTGCCATATATTATGTGATCATTTTTATGGGATTTGTGTATGCATAAGATGGCTTGATTACTTATAGGCGCTCTACACGGCACGTGTGTTATGTCTTATAAAAGAATTTATCATCCATAAATTCTAAAGGAAAGCATTTGTAATGGACCATATTTTCAGAGCCTTTTTGTAAAGATGATATTTCGTTGTGGTCAATAAATGTCTATCTCTATCTCTCTAGGAGCGAAGGAAAGAGCAAGGAGTGCCTAAGTCATATTTTGAAGTGTGGAGGTAGGAAATGGTATAGGAGTTGAGGGTTTATTGAGGGGCACAGAGGCGAGACTGCTGAGCTGAAGGGAAGATAAGGCGGGATTACTGAGTAATACGGGAAGTTGAAGTTTTATTCAGTTTGAGAGAGAGTGGAGAAAGCTTTATTTAGCAAGAGAGGAGAGTGAGGGAATTTTATGGTGTAGTGATGACATTGAAATGTAACAAGGAAGAAAAAGAGGTTTTATTGAGCTAAAGACAGAAAAGAGTGAAATTTTATGCAGCAGCAAAAGAGTAACAGAAAAACAGAGAAGCTTTATTGAGTAGAAGTAGAGGAAATGATAGAGCTTTATTTAGTTGTAGAAAAACTTTATCGAATTGCAGAAGAGCAGGAAGACTATAGAATACCATACAGGAACGAGGCTTTGATTTGGGAGAAGAAAATAAAATATTAATCCATTATTCAGTATCAGGAAGACTTTAGAAAGGATAGAGAGGCTTTATCGAGTAACAGGGAGGAAAGTAAGGACCACTCTCCCCTCTTCTCTCCTCCCCCCAACTCCCTCCCTTCCTCCCCACTGCTGCTCAGCCCCTCTGTGCTGCCAACACAACTTTCAAGTCCAACAATCCCAACGTGCTTCT
>CM035191.1:11098907-11114435 GCA_020233015.1 Callinectes sapidus
GATGTCTAAAATAAAGATACTGTATTATTATTATTATTTTTTTTTTTTTTTTGCGTTTCTTAGTAATTAATTATGTGTGATGAGCTGAATTGTATCAAGCATTTATTTTAATTCAGTTTTCTATTACTTAATCTGTATTTTTTTTTTCTTTATTTTTCTAAGTAACAAGAATCCTCAAATCTTCAAATGCAGATTTAAACAGTTTATCTTATCATGATTAATGTTCTATCGTGATGCAAGTTTCCACAGTTTTCCTTTTTTTCATTGTAAGTGACTCATAGTAATTTAATGGTTAAGTAAAGGCAGCAGTACAATCAACCTTATGATGTTGTTTCGAATCGTGTTTAAGGCGTCTTTTGAGCTCGAATTCTCAACAGCAACCCATAAGAGAGAGTATTGTGTGTGGGAAGAAACGAACGAGTGAGGGGTGTATTTATTGGTAGTTAAATCGTTAAGTAAAGGCAGCAGTACAACCAGACTTATGATATGCTGTTTGGAATCATGTTTGAGGAGTCTTTTGAACTCTAATTCTCAACAGCAACCCATAAGAGAGGGTATTGTGTGTGGGAAGAGTCGAACGAGCGAAGGGTGTACTTATTGGTAGTTAAATCGTTAAGTAAAGGCAGCAGTACAACCACCAGACTTATGATATGCTGTTTGGAATCGTGTTTAAGGCGTCTTTTGGCCTTGAATTCTCAATAGCAACCCATAAGAGAGCGTGTTGTGTGTAGGAAGAGACGAACGAGCGAAAGGTGTATTTATTGGTAGTTAAATAGTTCCAGTCTCCCCATTTAACCCCAACACTTATGATATGTGGTCTGGAAGTGTTTAAAGCATCTTTTGGAATGGCATTCTCAATAGCAACTTATAAGACAGGTTGTTGTGTGTGCGAAGAGGGAAACGAACAAAAAGAGTGAGAGGTATTTGTTGATAGTTAAGTAGTCAGCTATTACAACCAAGACATATGCTATCTGGAATCGTGTTTTAAGGTGTCTTTTGGACGAGAATTCTCAACAGCAATGCATAAAAGAGGGTGTTGTGTGGGGAAAGAGAGAAAAGAGCTAAGGATCCATTGTTGGCAATTAAATAGTTGAGCCTTATGAGAGCGTGTGTTTTATTGAGTGAAAGGTATGTTTACCAATAGATCTGTTTCAGTACGTGTTAATAATGTAAATTGTCTGAAAGGTCACGACATACAGGGAAATGCAAGGAAAATACCACATTTATCTGTTTATTCATTTATTTATTAGACTTAGAACATGTTTGATTCTCTCTCTCTCTCTCTCTCTCTCTCTCTCTCTCTCTCTCTCTCTCTCTCTCTCTCTCTCTCTCTCTCTCTCTCTCTCTCTCTCTCTCTCTCTCTCTCTCTCTCTCTCTCTCTCTCTCTCTCCTTGTAAGTCCCACAATACACCGTGTCAAAGTGTTTCATACATTACATACAAATATTATATTATTCACAACTTACAATTAATTAACGGTACTTTAGGAAGAAGTACATTTTATCCTGTATGGGCATATGAATACATACCTAAATACATCTATTGCACTAAGATTATGATAAGTGGAGACTTCAAATCACAACACACACACACACACACACACAGATGGATTACATAACTCAGCATTTTTAAAAACAAAAGTTTATTACAACACGAATATAAAGTACCAACACACACACACACACACACACACACCGCGTAGTGTAGTGGTTAGCACGCTCGGCTCACAACCGAGAGGTCCAGATTGAGACCCGGGCGCGGCGAGGCAAATGGGCAAGCCTCTTAACGTGTCTCGCCCCTGTTCACCCAGCAGCAGCAAGTAGGTACGGGATGTAACTCGAGGGGCTGTGGCCTCGCTGTCCCGGTGTGTAGTGTGTGATGTGGTTTCAGCCCTACTCGAAGATAGGTCTATGAGCTCTGAGCTCGCTCCGTAGGGTAAGGCTGGCTGGGTGACCAGCAGGCGACCGTGGTGAATAATACACACACACACACTCACACACACACACACACCAGTCACTCCAAGTCCCCACCACCATCACAACACCACCTCACCCCCCCTCCCCCCTTCCCCAAACACACACACACACACACACACACACAGCTGAATGTGTCTGGATGTGTGTATCTGGCAAAACCACTTGTATAACCTGATAAATACAACTAAGTACACACACACACAGAGAGAGAGAGAGAGAGAGAGAGAGAGAGAGAGAGAGAGAGAGAGAGAATTACCCTTTTTACTAAGACTGGGTGGAATCCCCTCTCACATACGAAGAGTACTCCATGCATATTGGTCTAAACTCAATAATTTTAAGTTTATTAGATTTAGGGGGATTCTTGCTAATGAGGTGGCTGTGGGATAGTTAGTAGTAAGACAAATGAGTGTAAAGATAGTAAGGAAAACCTGGGGTAAATCAGGGAAGGAGTTAGGGAATAAAGAATGTTCCTGACTCAGCCCAGGTTTTTCTTGCCATCTTTACACCAAGGATTATTACAATATCCTTGCTTTACACTCATTGGCCGTGGTGTGTTTGGGGATGGGAGGGGGGCAGGGTGGGGGAGGCAGCATGGCGTCGGTTTGTTATGGTATTGCGGTGCGGGACGGCCTCCTCTACTCCCTGGCGTATTTTAGTCATTTGTGGCAGTTCCCGGTGAGTTGAGGGAAGGATGCCGCCCACAGTGAACCAAGCACACTCTGTGGATAGAGATAAGAGACCAAGAACCGGGGAGAGAAGGTAAGACTGGTAGATAATAGGGATATGTATGGAAGAGTTGAAATTTATGATGTATTCTTGTGTATGTGTTTGGTAATGGTCTTGTCTCTCCCACAAGCCATCCCCAACAGGAACAAATACACATACGAAGGTAAAGTGAAGATAGTGATACTTGTTTCTCCAAATGTAAATCTCAGGAGCCTTATGTGAGGTGGTGCTAACTCATCTGCCCCCCAACCCACAGGTCTGATCTGGTGAGTCGGGTCAAGTATTGCAACACTCTGCCGGACATCCCTTTTGACCCCAAGTTCATCAATTACCCCTTTGACTCCAACAGGTGAGACTGGATTACCTTATATATTTGCTTATGATTTTTTTCTTTATTTTGGGGGGTTGAAGCTGCTAAGATTTGGTGGTATTATTTTACTTTAACACCAGTCTCAAGTTAGCTTTTCCTACCCTTCCCATCTGTTAGAGCTTTCCATATTGAATAATTTGACCACCATATGTAACTGGCGCAAATCGATTATATTGTGCATGACACACCTCTCACGGCTAGACATCTTCCAAGACTGATCTGAATATTTCAAACGGAGCCTCCTCTATGTCCTCAAGAGGCTGTGATTGGCAGAATTAATTATATATATATATATATATATATATATATATATATATATATATATATATATATATATATATATATATATATATATATATTTATATTCTTTTTTTTTATTGGCCCCTGGACAAACCAAAGGACCAGTCACTGTGATTAATTTTGGCACCTGCACAGAATATTGACACATGCATGTATGAATGAATTCACACAAACCAGCGGTTAGTTACCTTGAGACAGCACACGCAGTGGTGTTACTGGGTAGCTAGTCACTTCCCGCAAATTCAGTAAATCTTAAAATATTGCGAGCACCATTATAATTGAATGGCGGGGGTTATATATGGGATTCAAATTACTCAATGTGGAAAACTCTAACAGATGGGAAGGGTATGAAAAGCCAACTTGAGACTGGTGTAAAAGCAAAAAAAATACCATTTAAACTGACTGGGTGATGCATGAATGATATCTTTGTGTTTCAAAGGTCTGTATTCCGAAATGCTTTTATGCTTTACCTTCATTGTCTCAAAAGGCTTTATTGAAAGTTACACAAGTTCTTTAGGATTTTAATAGAGGCAAAGTGACAAGCTTTCTACATTTTTACCTATAGAAACTCTTGGAAACCTCACTTATCATATGTCTGGCCTTGGAAAATAGTCGTGGTGAGTGCAAAGCATTTCTGTATACTAATCTATTCTCAAATGCATTTGCTCTCTCACCAACAAAACTTTCCAAAGGCTCTAATTGAAGATACTGTGTTTAAGAGTGCTTGTATGGTTCTGGTGATAGATTTGTATTATTTCTAGTTTATTAAAAGGAGAAAATGTCTTGAAAATAAGGCTAGTTGTTTCTGTGGTCTTGGAAAATCATTGTGGTGAGAGAAAAGGCATATCTGAATGAGCATACATACATAAATTTACAATACTTACCACCAGGTACGTGAGGTACAAACAGACCTCACTGGAGAAGAACTACAAATATGAGGTGCTGACAGAACATGACCTGGGTGTGACCATCGACCTTATCAATCCCGAGGCATACACTCCCGTCCCCGGCGCACAACTGCACCCCACAGATGAGAAGCTGCTGGAGGATGACATTCTCACCCCACAGGTTTGCAGATGCAGTGGAGTGTGGCTGGGTGAAGTAATAGACTGCCTGTGTATTCCCCTTGTCTCTAATTTTAACACTTTCAAGAGATTAATGTAGCTTTTTTTCCTGTATTTCTCCTCATCATTGACTTAAACTGTGGATAGAAATAGTATTATAAACTCCCTTCGCACCCCCCACAGGACGCCAAGAGGTCTCGCCACCACCATGTCAATGTGTCCTGGTTGCGACGCACTGAGTACATCTCCACAGAGCCCACCCGCTTCCAGCCCCAGACCAATGAGAAGATTGAGGCGACTGTCGGGTTTGCCACACGCAGAAAGAAGGATACAGTGAGTATCTGTTGACTTTCCTACCTTGTCCTGGTTTGTTGTCTCTCTCTTTGTGTCTTTAGTTGTCTGTGGTGTCTTGTTTTACCTTCCAACTTTGTGATTCTTCATTTCGTGTTGTTGTTTTTTTTCAATGTTTGTGTCTGTTTATTGCTCTCTTTTTATTCATAATCATCCTTTATTTCTTTCTTCATTTATATGTTGTGTTTCCATGTGTGTGACTGTCTTACTTTTATTTGTGTTTTTTTTTTTTTTTTTTTTTTTTTTTTTTTTTTTTTTTTTTTTTTTTTTTTTTTTTTTTTTTTTTTTTTTTTTTTTTTTTTTTTTTTTTTTGTCTGCAGTCTACTCTCTCTCCTTATGTATCCTTCTATCTGCTTCTTCTGTTGTCTTTCCCTTATCTATAATCATTCCTTTCTTTCTCATCTCCATTTCTTTATACACTACATTGTTTTGACATACATTTCTCCATTCTCTATACTCTGTTGACATCCATTTATATATCACCCATTTATATATCATTCATTTATATACCTCCCTCCCTCTCACCTTCCCATTACCACAGGACGAGAACGTATACACAGACAGAGAGAGTCAGCTGGCAGCCATCGAGAAGACCTTCAGGGACGTCAAGAAGAAGCTGGTGCATCACTACAGCAAGCCCGGTGTCACGGCTGTTGAGGAGTTCCCTGTCTTCCCAGACTTCTCCCTGTGGAAGTACCCATGTGCCCAGGTCATCTTCGACTCAGACCCAGCCCCTGTTGGTCGCCCCATGCCTGCTCAGCTTGAGGAGATGTCTCAGGCTATGATTAGGTGGGTGGAGGGGTGTCTCTATTTTGGGTGTTTGTATATTAGATTAAAAGAGGTATGGTTCTTCTCCCTGTGATTAGTGAGGTGGGTGGATGCTTGTTTCTTGCAGCCTGTGATTAGGTGAGAGGTTTGTATCGAGAAACACTGCTCTCTCTCCAGGACTATTTTCAAATGCCACAGAGATGATTAATGGGGTTTTGAAGAGTGTTTGTCCTGTTAATAATATAGAAATCTTGTCAATCTGCTTCTGAAACTATGAAAGCACATTGAAAACTCATGCAGATTTAAGTAAACCCTTTTGAAGTAGTGAAGATGAAGCAAGGAAGCATTAGAGAGTACAAGACTAAGCCCAAGCATCTATTTCTAACCCCAAGCATTTTTCTAAGCCAAAGCATCTTTTTCTAAACCCAAGCCTGTCTTTCCCAGAGGTGTGATGGACGAGAGTGGTGAGCAGTTTGTGGCGTACTTCCTGCCGACAGAAGACACATTGGTGAAGAGGAAGAAGGACCAGGAGGAGGGCATGGAGTACCAGGAGGAGGAGCAGTACGACTACCTGATGGCACGCGAGTACAACTGGAACGTCAAGAACAAGGCGTCCAAGGGTTACGAGGAGAACTACTTCATGGTGATGCGTAACGATGGTGTGTACTACAATGAGCTGGAGACAAGGTGTGTGCTGTTAGCTGAGGGTGTTTCTGTAATGCTGTAGTGTTGAAGCAAGCTGGTGATGTTCTGTTTGCTGAAGGTCATTTGTTTTGTTCATCTGTAATGCTGTGAATGCTCCTTCCAAACCCAAACACAACTTTTCAGTCAGTGTATTCCATTTTAAGGGAAGTTTTTACAATTGCCATAATCTTCAGTTAAGGAAAACTGTTTCCATTTTTTTATGATTTTCAGTACAAGTTCCTCCTTGTGATATTTGATTCTTTGGGTTATACCTGCAGTGGTAGCATAATCACTCAGACAGCCTTGTTAATCCCTCTTGGGCTGTTGCTGTCTGTTCTTTACTCTCGTGAAACATCTGAAATATCACATATAAGTGAAAAAACGTAAATTTAAAATGGTGGGGGGGATTATGGTCTTTGCATTAATTAAAAAACGTGTAACACAAACTCGTGTAAAAAAAGAGTGGTACCTGTACTCTCATTACTTCAATCTTAGGGTGCGTCTGAGCAAGAGGCGACTGAAGCAAGGACAGCAGCCTAACAATTCCCGGCTGGTGGTGCGTCATCGCCCTCTTAATGCGCACGAACACAAGACTCAGCGCTTCAGGGAGAGGATGCTTGAGCCCCCAGGTGAAGAAGAGGAAGAGGAGGAGGAAGAGGAAGAGGAAGAAGAGGAGGAGGAGGAGGAAATGGAGGTGGATAACACTGAGAATGATAAAGGTGAGGGTACGTTTTGTTTAATAAGTGTGTTTGTGAGTATATAGTAGGTGTGTGAGACCAAGACAGAGAGACATAGATAAATGAATAACAATGACAATAGAAATTAGTAGATATAATGATAATGATTAATGACACAGAAAAAAATAAATGAATAAATAAAAAAACAAAGAAGGAAATGAACCAAAATAATAACATAACAATAATATGACAACAACAAAAAAAAGAGAAAATTAATAGTGATTCCTTCCCTTTCACCTCTCCCCCCTCCCCCCCCCCCGCACACTACTAGGTTCCCAGGGAGGAGCCACCCCCATGGATGACAACGAGGGGAGTGAGAGGTCAAAATCAAGATCCAGGTCAAGGTCACAGAGCAAGGAGCCAGCACGCAGCAGGTCTGGGTCAAGGTCTGCCTCCAGGTCAAGGTCAAGGTCAGCCTCAAGATCAAGGTCAAGGTCAAGATCAAGGAGCAAGTCTAAGTCCAGGTGAGAGAGAGAGAGAGAGAGGGAGGCTGTATTGGAAATGTTTGTATGCTAAGAAAGTGAGAAAGAGAGATTAATTTAAGTAAATATTGTGTGTGTGTGTGTGTGTGTCTTATATACTGAAATTCCTACATTAAATCCTACCTTACAAACCTCTCCTTTCCTTTATATTCTTCCTCCTCTCCACTGGTCTCTTTTCCTCTCCTTTCCTCTTCTCCCTCTCCTTTCCTTTCCTCTCCTCTCCTCTCCTCTCCTCTCCTGTCCTCTTCTCTCCTCTCCTGTCCTCTTCTCTTCTCCCTCTCCTCTCCTCTCCTCATCTTCCTCTTCCTCCTCCTCCAGGTCATATTCCTCACCCTGTCTCTGTCCACAGGTCTCGCTCAAGGTCATCTTCAGGAGGATCACGTGGCTCTCGTTCTCCCTCCCGTTCCCGCTCCCGTTCCCGTTCTCGTTCTCGTTCTCGTTCTCGTTCTCGCTCCCGGTCTCGTTCCAGGTCTCGCTCCAGGTCTCGTT
The DNA here is from genome assembly GCA_020233015.1 of Callinectes sapidus. Classification (NCBI taxonomy): domain Eukaryota; kingdom Metazoa; phylum Arthropoda; class Malacostraca; order Decapoda; family Portunidae; genus Callinectes; species Callinectes sapidus. Next base: position 11,106,854 of record CM035191.1, read on the forward strand.
CACGCTCTCGATCCAAGTCTGGGTCCCGCACTCCCTCAGCTCGTTCTGCTACAGCTTCCCCCGCCAGTTCAGACAGGTAAGGTGCTCTGGTGACTTGAAATTGTTCCGTTGTTAGTTCATTTTGTATTTTTATTGTTGTTTTGTTTGTTAGTTTGTGTTTGTGTGTTATTCTTTTTTTTTTCCCTGTGGTATGTTCTTTGCCCCTCCTGAACTGAACTTTCCTTTTTCTTTCTTATTTCCTCTCTCGCTGAATTGTTATCTTATCTTCCTCATCTTCCTTCCCTTTTCGTCTCTTTCTTGTCATTTATTTCACCTTAACTTGCATTTCCTCCTCTTCCTTCTTATTTCTCCCTAACATGTACCTTTTCCTCTTCCTTGTCATTATCTCTTCTTACCTCCTCTTCCTCCTCGTTATCTCTCCTATCTCTTATTCTTCGAACTCACAATTCCTTTTAATCTCTGTCCTATCTCCTCTATGTTCGTTCTTCCTAATCGTCTCACACACCCACCATCACATCTCCACAGGTCAGCAAGGTCAGCCAGGTCAGGTCGGTCCAGCAGGAGGAGTGGCAGTGGCACCCCCAGGCGTCCCCAGGCCTCCCCACGCGACTCTGGCTCTGATTCACGCTCCTCAGACTCCGCCTCTGGTTCAGACTCTGACTAATTTTGATTGTCTTGGAAGTAAAGTAAGTGTTTGTTTTTCCATTTTATTTTTCCTTCTCCCTCTCACAGCCGCTCCTCCATCTCATCTGATTATGAACTTTTTTCCATTTTTTGTATAGGATGGCTACTAGCTAAGGTGTAATAGAAGAGAAGGCCCTTTGAGATGCCAGTCCCTGAACAGAGTTGAAAGTAATATATGTACAGTAGTCAGAAATAATAGGATGTGTATTAAAAACTTCCTTTCGAAAGAGCATAAGTCAAGAAATTCTTTATAATGTTAAATAAAGACTTTGTGATTATCATACTTTACAATCACTATAGCATTTCTGACAGGATAACAAAGAGTGTGGACGTTTTATTGTGTGTACTGAGTGTATGGTGGTGGATAGCCGGCCTGATTCAGTATATGAGACCATGTTTTGTGTGCTGCTCCTACACTGCATTCAAAAACATAAAGGGTTTGAACAGTGAAACTCCTTATGTTTTTTTAGGTGTTTTTGTGTTCTAGTGTCACATGAACAAGAATATTATGTGGTAAAGAATGGAAATGGTTTTGAGAATATTAATGATTTTGTCAGTGGCCTTTGAAAATAGTTAGTTGTGGTGAGAGGGCAAGACATTTCTGAATACGAGTCATTGATAGATGAATGTCTGTATTTCTGATGGAAAATTATTATTATTATTATTATTATTATTATTATTATTATTATTATTATTATTATTATTACTACTACCACTACTACTATTATTATTATTATTGTTTTAGTAAATGTCTGTGTTTCTAAGAGAAATCTGTACTGAAATGAGAAAAGATTACATTACATTTTTGACAGAATTATGTAATATACACATAATAAAACATTTGCATAATCCAGAATTTTGTGTAGCCATTCCCCAGGATGTTTAAAGAGTTATATCAAACATATATACTCTCTCTCTCTCTCTCTCTCTCTCTCTCTTGGTAGTCTGTTGGTGTCACTGAATGAAGAGACCTGCGCAATGGATTCGTGTGCACTATCCTCAGTCATACTGTATTGGTCTCCTCTGACCTCTTATTCTTGTTAGTTACTTAGCTTATTCTTTTTAGGTACCACTTATTCTTGTTAGTTAACGTTAGTTCTGTCGTAATTTTGTTAATTTCATTCTTGTTATTTGTCTTATTCTTGTTAGTTTCCTCTTATTCCTGTTAGTTCCATCTTATTTTTCTTAGTTCCATATTATTTTCTTAGTTCCATATCATTATCCCTCTTATTCTTGTTAATTCCATATTATTCTTGTTAGTTCAGTCATATTATCAGAGAGAGATGATGAGTTGTAATGGGAGTTGAGTCGGGGAAGGTGCAAAAGACCCAATCGGATCACTGTTCAGCCTCGCTCGATCTTCAGTCGTCTGTTTTTCGACTATCATAATTGTCAACATATGAACGAGTTCAGTATAAGGCGAAACGGGAAAACAACAGGATTGTGTCAGTAACGTAACTGTGCAAGTGAGCAGCGAGTAAGAGGCTTCAACAAGCCACTGACTGTGTTGCTAGGAGACTCCATCCCCTCTCCCCAGCCGCACAGACAAGTAGCGTCCCTGAAAAGTTTTCCTTGAATATAGTAATTACTGTTAACGGCAGATAGTAGCACCACCGCGCTCCTGCACACTTCAGCACACAACATTACTTCCTTCTTACACCTTTCTTGGTTTAGCTTGGTAGATCCGCGGGATTCGGCTCTAGTAATTGGATCCCGCCCAGCCGTAGTGTGCGGGTGGCCGTGGTGTAGTGAGGATGTTGACCCGGCGGGGTGCAATATCAGAACACAAGTGGAAGTGAATACCTTCATTAGGACTTTATCAATACGGGAAGGAATATCATGAAAAAAATATTAGTTTTTCCATCTATTATCAGTGTAAACTATTGAGTTCGCTAAGCTTGGGCAGGAAGCGTGGCCAAGTGTAAACATGTGTACTAACAGTAGAAGTGTGTCCAGTCTGTCCATGCTGTGATGTGCATCTTGAGGCAGCAGGCCTTAGTGTAGGACAATGAGGCTGATCACTCGAAAGGGAATCCAAGAACAAACAACGCTGTCGTCGGTGGTGCTGGTGCACGGTAAGAGAGATGCATGAGGAATGCAGTGATCAGTCATAATCTCGAGGAAGACTTTGAGAGGAAGGAAGGCCCTCCGCCGCCACCATGCAGACCGCCTATGCTCGTATGGTGTATGACCGCCACCAGCGGAATCAGCGGGCGGACGGCGGGCGCGCGCGGCGCAGGGCCACCCTCGCCCACCTGCTGAAGGATGCGTGCCGCCGCCTCATAGCTTTCTTGTTCACACAGGTAATATCATAAGAGCAATGCATTTTAGATTGCCCCGATGAATCTATGAATATATTCCTAATATTAGTTGCCTTTATCGAGCACTACTAACTGTACCCTGGGGTGGGGTGCAGGTGGGGGTGTGCGGGTTGGTGGTGGCCTATAACATCATGGGAGCCTTCGCCTTCCGTGCCATCGAGGGAGAGTATGGAGATTCAGCTCCTGAGGAGACCGCCCTGCAATTGCGGGAGGACGCCGTCAAGAGACTGTGGAACATCACGGCGAGACTCAACATACTGGAGCAAACCAAGTGGCGTCAGGAGGTAACGAGAGCGCTGGAGGATTTTCAGGGCGATGTGGTGCCTCTGGTGAAGGCGAGGGGTTACCGGGGCGTGATGCCAAGTCAGGCTTGGTCCTTCAGCGCCGCCCTCATGTACTCCCTCAGCGTCTACACCACCATAGGTTGGTCTCATTGCACAATTGATATTTGCATTAAGTTGGTCAGTCAGGAAGGAGTTGATAAAGGCAGGTCAGATGCAGTGGCAGCATCCGATGGCGCCACTTTCATAGGTCTTAACAATGAGGCAGCAGCAATATGTTTAAACTTAATATTATACTTCTTATCTCTCATCTCACGGCAGCATCGCCCCCTGGTCACACTCAGTGGTGAGTTGGAACAATAGTGCCACTGTATTCCCTGCACGTTGTAAAACCCAAACTCTTTATAGATCGCCCATATGGTTATGTAACGAGTTAGTAATTAGCGAAGTAATGACACTTTCGGTATTCTACAAGTTGCCAGAATTTCGGCTGTGTGGTTGGTTGCGCGGCTCCTCAGTTTTGCCATGCCCAATGAGTCACTGGGGACTGGGAGTGGCTGGCGTAACGTTGTATTTTGAACCTGTAACAAATACTTCTCGGCGGTGCAGCGTCTCGTTTATTACCCACTGATGGTTGATAACTCAGTATCTCATGATGTTCCTCCTGTGAAACGACCAGACGCGGCGTTTATGGCCAGCTGTTGCCATATGTCCACATCAGCTGTGAAGGAGAGCTTAGAAGCGTGAAATGAGGGAGATGGAGTGCTTGAGGCTGCGGTTAATGTCTCTTAATGTCTCCGTGGGCAGACGAGCATAGTGGACCGAGAACTGACGGATACCATAGACCTTTTATCTGACATACGGGATAGGAGGAGAAATTAGCGTGCTGTGTGTGTATGTGTGTGTGTGTGTAGCTGAGGAGGAAGTTAAAACACACACACACACACAGCTGTCGACCATTACTTAAATGACCGGAGATATATTATTTTTTTCCTCTCCCTCTTGACGTTCCTGTATGCCGTCACACTGTCTATGGTTGATTTGCATAACATATCCGCTTTATTAACTTGAAGTATTGTGAAGTACCTTAGTTGTTTTCTTCCTGTGTTTCTTTTTCGCTTGCTTTTCATTTTACAGTTTCATTTGCAATCGATAAAGCTTGCTGTTGAAAAGTCGTTATTTTCTATTCTCTTTCTCTTCATAGCTTGATTAGAACAATCAATCAATCTCTCTTTCTGTCATTTTTCCTCTTTTTTCGATCTTTTGCCTTACTTTCTAGCAAAGTTAATAGGGTTCAGAGGTTGTTTCCCCGGGCATATTTAAAGAAAGAATGTTTATAATGATATTCAAGCCTAATGTTTTTAAACCAAAGTCTGTAAAGTCCCTTTCTCATGGATGGTTTTCACCATAACACCAAACTGTCACTAAAATCATGAAAATGCATTTGAAAACCATTATAACCGCCACTAGAGTTTATGGAATACTTTTTATCTCTCTTCTTGATATAGGGGTTGGATAGCCTATATTGCTTCTGTATACAGCTGCCTCACATACCCCCAGCGGCGTAGGTATGTCTGGCGGTGTGGGTGGTTGGGTGGTGCAGGAAGCGCGGTGTGGCATGGCAGCATACGAGTGTGGCGGCCAGCCAAACTAAGGCCACTTCATGAATCGGGCATGACCACAGCGCACCGTCACGGATTACAAGGTTGTGGCCAGTGAAGTCCCATATATTTTTGTGCGAGCGCTCTCTCTCTCTCTCTCTCTCTCTCTCTCTCTCTCTCTCTCTCTCTCTCTCTCTGCTGTCCGTATGTCATCTCTTTTTCGTGCTCAGAGGAGACTAATAAATCCTTTCTCTATCCGTTAATTATGACCTGCACGCTTATCATGGTCTCGTTCCGTTATTCTTCCTACGGTATAGACGCAGACCCATTAACTTGTGTGTGTGGAAGGAGGGGGAGCAATGACGGAGCGTTGGAATGAAAGGACATGAAGGTTCCTGTCACTGGGGCGTCAGGAAGTGAGAAGCTTGGCAATGGTAATGAGATGAGGAGTCTTATCATCACATTTATCATTAGTAGGAAGATGAGGAAAAAGAGGAAAATGAAAGAGATAGAGGGGAAGGAAGACAAGAGTAGCAGAGATAACATTATCATCACATTCGTCATTTGTAATAGTAGTTGGAGAGTGCCGAAAAGCTGGAGAAAAAGAAAGAGGAAGAGGAAAAAGAAAGAAGTAGAGACAAAATTTAAGTGACAAGACTAAACTTTTAATCTAAAACGCTTTGCTCTCTCGTGTAGACACACCTAGATAAGTAATCAAACTTTCACATACATAATCCTTACTACTAATGTAAAATTATGCCTTAAATATCACCCGAATCATAGAAAAAAAACGCCTCGGAAAAAATTAAGCCTCCACGTCCAAAGGTTTAAGACTTTGTTGCTGTTTTCTTAGTGCAGTGTTGGTCTTGGTCGAGTGCGGGTGTGTAGGGGTTTAATCCACAGTCCGGTCCTATTGGTGCTCTATATTGGTTCTCTGCGTTTTGCTTGACGTGGAAGCAGGCCGCGGTTCCCACTCCCACTGTACTTACTTACCTTGGCTTGCTGCCCAGAAAAGGTAAAACCTATTAATTTTGACAACATGAAAGTTATTGCACACACGTGGCACCGCTTCACCTGCACACGCGCGCACACACACACACACACACACACACACACACACACACACACACACACACACACACACACACACGGCCAGTTAGTCAGTCATAAGCATTCTTTCAATATAACACTAAGTAAGGTCCTTATCAGTTTGTTTGCAATGTCTTCCCAAACGATCATTTTGTTCATTGATGCCTCCACTTTCCCTTTGAAGAAATAAAAATAAGATCAAATAGATAAATGACATGGTTTTCCACTCTCCACGGTCCTTTTTGAAGAGATGCGTGCGTGGGCAGACTGGCAACACACACAAATAAAAGATTAATAAATAAATCCCTCCTAATAAACAGAATCAGCCGCATGAGTGAGAGAATAAATGTGAATTGTCGCCTCGTAAGTAAATGACTTCTACCTTCAGCCTCTCACATTGTTTCAGTGTTATTCATCTTGTCTTGCAACACCACCATTATTCTCATGGCCGTTGCGAGTATCAACGCACGCCTGTTGGACTCGTAAAGCGCATAACTCAAACCTCACAGTACGGCATGACTTGTTTAGCACTCCGTCAACTGACTGCACACAACCGTCACTAGTCAGGCCCAAGGTTCCAAGGTCTTAAGGTCTTGCCCAGCACTGCTAACAGCGACTATAGGCCTTGTGTCACTTTCCTGTTTCACCTCCAGCGGCATCAATGTCACGGCCGGCACGGAACCTGCTGTTCTCCTTCAGATTTCGAAGTCAGTTAAGCTGGAAAATATGTGAATTGAAGTTTTTATTTTTTTGTCGGTTTCGTTGTTTTAGAGTGACCATAGAGTTTATATATATATATATATATATATATATATATATATATATATATATATATATATATATATATATATATATATATATATAGATATATATAGAGAGAGAGAGAGAGAGAGAGAGAGAGAGAGAGAGAGAGAGAGAGAGAGAGAGAGAGTATATAGTGGACATGGCTGGTCACAGTGGGCAGTTGTCAGCAAGGACATTTAGGGCGTATTTATATAACGTACCCCGACATTATTATTATAAATAAAACGACAGAGTGAATTCCTACACCGTGCTTTCTTGCCGCCGAGCTGTGCAAGAGACTGAGATATAATAGCTTGAAGATTCACATTTCTACGCTACTTAATAGCTTAGCTCAATAGCCAAGTCGTTGCATCAAGAATCTGAACCTTCTTCACTTACATCAAGAGTTACATGACTGTATAATTGCTAGGAATAAAGGCCTTGTTTTTGTGCCTTTGTGTCACCGCACCCCATGTAAAGAGTCGCCGTTGACACCTTTGTTTGTTGAATGTGGCGTCACCTGAGCTGATCTTTAGATCTATTCCCTGGCATCTACCTGCCTGTTTGGGGCGCCAGTGACACCACTACTACCACCACTGCCACCACCGCCTCGGCCGTTGTAAATATATCACAGCTCCCCTGTTGTGTATAAATATCCCAGCGACGGGTGGACACTGCCGCGTTATGTTATGTGTGTTCTGAGAGAGAGAGAGAGAGAGAGAGAGAGAGAGAGAGAGAGAGAGAGAGAGAGAGAGAGAGAGAGAGAGAGAGAGAGAGAGAGAGAGAGAGAGAGAGAGAGGAAGAGCGATATAGAGAGAGAGAG
>CM035191.1:11114455-11157091 GCA_020233015.1 Callinectes sapidus
GAGAGAGAGAGAGAGAGAGAGAGAGAGAGAGAGAGAGAGAGAGAGAGAGAGGAAAATACCATTAAATCTGTTAAACCACAGACACATTGGGTGAAAATAGGATGATGTTAAGGTGGTGACATAATCTTATGGTTGTGGCGTGACGCAGAGCAGGCGGGCCTGGTGGTTGTGGCAGCGACAAACACTCCTGACAGCATGATGCACGGCTGCTGGTCGCTCCGTGTCCTGCAGTGTGACAAATGAGATGCCGCCCTTGCGCCGGAGCTCCGGGACGTCTGCGATGATGAACACTTATGTTTTTTAGAAGTCAGATTCATTAGGCGATCCATTTTGCTGACTGGCTTGCTTGAATGGGAGCGAGCGTGACTATTTGCCTCGCGGGTGCCACTACCTCCCCCAACTCTAGCCCTCCTCTCTCTCTCTCTCTCTCTCTCTCTCTCTCTCTCTCTCTCTCTCTCTCTCTCTCTCTCTCTCTCTCTGCACATTTCTTCACGAAGTGTTTACTTTACAAATGTGTTCGTTGATTCACAGTATTGACTGTTAGATTTCACGGGGCAGCAGGTGTTTCCCGAAGCACTCACAGTTTACGAGCAGCAACCACCTTCCTGAAAGCCACAGTGTACACCAGACGCCGTTTTTAACCTATCCATCAGCTATGGTACACACGGCCGATGGATTCCTCCCCTTCCTGTTTATGCTTAGGTCTGCCTCGTACAAGCGGCGCCACTCCTGCTCCGCCTTACAGCTTAGTTTGACAGCTCACTCCAGGGGTTTTACCTATACGCAATGTTGTGGAAGGGTACGGATAGGATAGAGAGAGAGAGAGAGAGAGAGAGAGAGAGAGAGAGAGAGAGAGAGAGAGAGAGATTTCCGACACATGTTTACGTCTATAAAAGCTTATATTTGGTACCATTAGTAGAGTACGGTGTCTATTTGTGGAAGGAGACTGGAGAGGGTGTGTTCGGTAGCCAGGAAAAGGAAACTGAATGAAATGAGTTGTCAAAGCAAAGAGAAAAGAAAGAAGCCGGAATTTTTTAAATAAATGAACGATAGTGAAAACTGAAGGCACAGAAAATGACTGGATGGTGGAGAAGAAAGGAAGGAAGATCATCATTTAATGCTTTCCTCTTTCATTAAGGCATTTTTGAAAGCCACATAAATCACCACTCATGATTACTATTTTTCCCCATTGGTGATATGGAAGAATTGTTAACCCATCATTAGAAACTTGGAAACACCCTATACCTTGTAAATTTAACAAGAACTTATTCAAAATAAAGATCAGGACACTGGAACGTGCGAGAGTAGCCAACACTTCATAGCATAGACACTCAAGGAACCCCCCATGCCTTTCCCTGGTGCTGGTCCCTCACTACACCCAGCCCTGCTCCGGTCTCTGGCTCACCGCCCGAGTAGGAAGAAAATATACGAGCCGCCAGTATGACTGTCGGTGATATATGAATGTAACCGACACATGCGAAGCAGTAGACGGTACGCTGACCAACTCAATAAAATGTGAGTCTTAGTTTTTACTAGAATAAGATAATTACGACTTGTTATGGCTGGAACCAATCAAGACAAGATGTTTACTGTTTTTAATGACCTTATTCCGAGATACTTCTGTTACGCTCCTTCTAGCTGAAGTGGCACGGATTTTAAGAGAATTTTTAATGTTTCCAGTGATATATCAATACTTCTACTTTATTGACGGGAGAAACACTCGTGAGAACCCGGCTCACTATCTGTGACCTTAGATAATAGTCGTGGTGAGAGAGCAAAGTGTTTCGGGAATAGTAGTCTACTTGACAAACCAATAATCGTAATACAACAGAACTTATTGACAGAGGTGAGTGAGAGCCACCTATTGATATCATTATTCGAAGTAAATCAAGAGACGAAATATATACTCTTTTAATGGAGGTGGCAGGACGTGAGTGTTTATTGCTCCTGTCAGAAATGAATCAGTGATGGCAGTCTCCGATTTCTCTCCTCGTCTCTCCTCCTCTTCTTCCTCCTCTCCTCTTCCGTCCAAAAGTCTCATTGTTGTCTCTCTGATGACATCCAATGATATTTTTTGTCTTGTATGTCTTGTAAGGAATGTGTCTGTCTGTGTGTGTGTGTGTGTGTGAGAGAGAGAGAGAGAGAGAGAGAGAGAGAGAGAGAGAGAGAGAGAGAGAGAGAGAGAGAGAGAGAGAGAGAGAACGGTAGAAACGATGATTATGTAACAACTTAGAACATTTTAGAAAGTTCAAGGATGATGTACTAACACACACACACACACACACACACTCTCTCTCTCTCTCTCTCTCTCTCTCTCTCTCTCTCTCTCTCTCTCTCTCTCTCTCTCTCTCGAAGGGAAAAAAGCACTCTAAAAATAGTTCCTCGTAATCACCCACAAGCCCACTGCCCTTCCCCTCGCTGCCTCCATCTGGCGGAAACATTTTTTCTTTTTCCCTTGAGAAGAGAAGTCACTCGCCTCATGGCAGTTTGTGACATAGCGTAGGAAACTTTCTGATGAATATCTCACCTTTAAAAGACACACAGTAGTTTTTTTTTTTCTTCTATTTCGATAAGTATCTGTTATAACTCAGAATTTTCTTGTATTTGTTGTCGTTAGGAAAGAGGAAAGTTTGTATGTATTTACTAAACATTCCAGTAAGAGAGAGAATAGATCAGTATTGATTGTATGTTTTGACAAGATTATCAGTTAATCAGACGGTGTATCATTAAAGCGAATATATTACAAGAGATACAGCAGTGTTTATCATTAATTTTAACGCAGGAGTAAATCACTATAGCCCAGAGAAGAGAAAGTAGCGTTTGGTCTCAGCGATCCAAATTTTCTTGGTTGGCAGACTAGGTATTAGACACACACACACACACACACACACACACACACACACACACACACACACACACACACACACACACACACATACAAACAAACAAACACACACACACACACTTTTTAAGCAACAAAGGTCTATAAAACCTTCATATTATTTTACGCTGTTCCCATGTTTCATGTTACGTTTGTCTATTTATTTATTTTTCCTGGCACACGAAATACTGGTGTTGTTTTCTTTGATTTGGTGTTAGGCTGCAGTTTGAAAGCCTCTCCAAAAATTACATAATAGTATGATGCCTAGAAAACTCTCTCTCTCTCTCTCTCTCTCTCTCTCTCTCTCTCTCTCTCTCTCTCTCTCTCTGGCGGCAATTGCACTCCCATTTTCCGTTCCCAGGTTTAAGTTTACTCAGATAAGGCTATAGTTTATTTACTACGCGGGTGTAAGCTGTCCTAATTATTCCTCCCTTGGCCTTTCGCTTCCTCCATCACCGCCACTCTTCGTGTCTCTCCCAAAGTTCAGAATCAAATGCCCCTCCCGGTTCGTCTCTAAAATTCGCCTCCATTAAAATCATCAGCGTCAAGATATGATGGTACTAGATACACGCCAAATAGATCCCTTCATATTTCATACGCCTTATCTTTTGTTGAGCGTCACATTTCCTCCTCTTATCTCCGAAATAGCTTCAACATTCATATATCGTGTACCTTATCAGTATATGTTTATCTCGAAATGTTTTTGCTGCTGGTGTCTTCTTAATTTTTAACTGGCATTGTTTTATTTCTTTTTTCTTTGTATCTTTCAAAGGTGTGACATTTTTGTTGCGCTATAGATCTTCGGCGGGTTTCTTTGGCAGATTAAATGTGTGTTGTTGTATAGTGTTGGTGCACAGGCTGGTGTGGTAAAAAGAATGAGCCATGCGGCATCCTTATCCACTAACAACATGAAAATAAAGGTGTGATTTGTCAGTTTTATTTATTCATTTTCTTTTTCTTTTGTTTTCACTCTTGATATATGCGCAGCGTTGCTTGTGTTTCTTTGATAAGACTGAATTATATGTGACCTCGCCTTATTTTTTTCCTGTGTCTATTGTTGTTGTTGTTTTTGTTTTAACTCTGCCCTTGAAACTTTATAAAGGTATTTTCATATATATATATATATATATATATATATATATATATATATATATATATATGATAAGTTCCGAAGAGACTGAATAAACTTACTAAATAGCTACGTGTATACTATTTCCACTAAATCTTCGGGACATTTGAAGGTTCAGATGAATGTAAGGATAGATATGAAAGCTTATAATGTATACATGTTTGAATGAATGTATGTACGTACGTACGTTTTATATAGGGAACGTTTTTACCTACTGTCTTCCTGCAACTTATAATATTTTCATGTCCCAAGTTCTTATTTTATATCCTCATTTCCTGGCCAGATGCTTGAAAATCATGCAATTTAAGCCATGTTAGTGTAATGTTGGATGTCTCATATCATTGTTTGTAATGCAGGCTACGGGAATCTGACGCCGAGAACAGAATGGGGGAAGATAGCCACCATCCTGTACGCCATCGTGGGTATGCCACTCATGCTGCTCTACATGTCTAACGTCGGGGAGGTCCTCGCTCATATCTTCAAGTTTATTTACTTCAGAGTCTGTAGGTGAGGTGTTTATTTCCTTTGTGAGATACTTGGATGAGGTATAAATACCTCTTATCAAGTCGGTATGTCCTTTAGTACCTATTCTCAACTCGCTGGGTGTGTACATGATGTTAAAGAGATGCTGTTGCACCGAAAGGTCTTATCACAGGTGTGGAAGGTAGGCAGGCCATTTATCGTGTCTTCTTTATAGTTTCAAGTCACCACCAAGTCCTTCGCTGTTCAGTACCGCGTGGTGCAACGGATAGCGACACAAAGAATGAGGAAGGAAAGGAAAAGAATGGTATAATAAACTCATGCGTAACGGTGCAGAACGGAGTCTCTCTCTCTCTCTCTCTCTCTCTCTCTCTCTCTCTCTCTCTCTCTCTCTCTCTCTCTCTCTCTCTCTCTCTCTCTCTCTGACATGAGTGCCAAACAATTGGTCACTATCAAATTAATCAAGCCGTTAATGGTTCAAGGCTGCATGACGCAGTGACGCATGTGGACCGGACACGACGGGACCAGTAGCAGTGTTATTACAGACTTCGATGCACGCTTTATTACAGTGTGACCACCGCTTGGCACACTCACCGACACCAGAGCCACGATACGTTGCGTCAGCGCCTCGGGGGTCCTGCCAGATACTAGGCGCTGCAAAGCGTCACTCACCTGCGGCGGTGGACAGAAAATAATGTGTTCCTGACAGACAAACAAACCACCTGCCAACACCGGCTGTAGCGTGACGAGGGACGCTAATGGCAGCCCGTTTGGCGACCAGAGGCTGGGACGTGGAGTGAGAAATTGATGCAATCATTTTCCACCTTATTGCTCATGATTCTTTGAAACGCACACACGCAGACTAAAGACTGTGTCATCTATATTCCCATCCGTGAAAAATGCACAGTGTATGGCCATGCACGTGAGGTCTTTTGAACGTAAACTTTTTACATTCCTCTCTTTTTTTCAGGGTATGTAGAAGAATACACTGTCACCTGTTTCTAATCAGCGTATTAGAAGGAATTTATCACCTGGTGCTCTTATTCATACCAGCTGGAGGTCAGAGAGAGAGAGAGAGAGAGAGAGAGAGAGAGAGAGAGAGAGAGAGAGAGAGAGAGAGAGAGAGAGAGAACAAAATGCCCACTTCGTTATGGTAACTGTGTAACTCGTATCTCCCACAGCTGCGACGCGGGGTCCATGGGCTACTACCGCAGCGGCAGTGGTAACCTGAGACCAATACCCGTCACCGCCCGCCGCGCTGAGGAGCAAAAGGTATGCTGATAAATGAAAGATATGATTACAGCAATGATCTGCGAGCCTGATGAAAAATGAATAATAAAGGATATAGCAGATATCTACAATTTCATTTTGTCTCCCTTTTAAAAACAGGAAGGCGGCAAGAAAGGACAAGGATCGCGGCGCACCGTGCCCATCACCTACTGTCTGATGGTGATTGCTATCTACGTGGCCTGTGGCGGAGCTATTTTCTCTCAGTGGGAGCGCTGGTCCTTGTTAGACGCTTGCTACTTCTCATACATTTCCCTCAGCACTATTGGCTTCGGTGACCTGGTAATAATGAAATACTTGAGTGTGTGGTGATATATGTAAGGATTCCAATTCATTAATTTTTATTCTTATTCAGTTCTAGAGAGAGAGAGGGAGAGAGACGCCATTCTGTCATGTACATTTCTGAGGCTATATTCGTTACGTGGCGTTTAACAAGGCTTTGGTCACTACCTCACAGGTGCCGGGCCGGACGGTGGCCGGTAAAAACGAGGACGAGGAGGTGGAGTCCCAGCAAATCATCGTCACTGTGTATCTACTGGTGGGCAGCGCCCTGGTCGCCATGTGCTTCAACCTTATGCAGGAAGAAACCATAGAGAACCTTAAGATGTTTTGGAGAAGGTTGGGATGTCTCAGGAAAAACAGCCACAGTGAAAATGAAGAAGGTCCGTCTGTGACTGGCGGGTGACAGAGGCAACCCCACAGAGGACGCCAACGCCCCCGGTTCACGCTCTCTGTGGCAAAGAAAGCACTGATGCCCGATAGAGTAATAAACGTTATAAAATATACTTATTCTGATACAAAAAGTAGTATTGCATTAACCTATATTTGAGGAGAAGATCTGGGGATCCTCTATGTTAAGTAGAATGTATTGTAGCGAGTGGGAACCAGTTCCAAGAAATTATGGTGAACTTTCACTTTCATTAAAAATAGCGGAGTCATTATAAACTTCTCTAGTCCACTTATTGTCTACACTTCACCAGACTCAACACAATTTCATTCAATGTTTTGAAACACTTATTCTCAATTAAATTTTATTATGAAAATGTCAAGGAGATGATTAGTGGGTTTCTCGCGAGCGTTTTTACCACTGATAATGCCGAGTATTACTACATCTGGTTTCACGAAACATCCCTGAAAATCAATAGACAAATATCAGAAGCTAACACATGTAAGTGCAAAGAATGTGTGTGTGTGTGTGTGATAAGTTTTCATATCTTGTCAATATCACTAGTTCACTCCACCTCCATTCACCCACGACCAAGATCCGTTATCAAGACTTAGTGTTCCTCAATACAGATTACAAGAATTTTTATTAATCCATTACCCTTGCAAGTTGCGTCATCCACACCCGACCAATCCTGAACCGCATACCACTGGTGACCTCATGAGTCAGGAACCAGTCACCACCTCGTCCCTTTATGACATCACCCAAACCCAGCCAATCCCGGCGCATGTAAACACTCATGGCCGCCGTCAGCTGACCAAGAGTGGGCTGGCCAGCGATACAAGTTAGGTTAGATGGAAAATTACACCCATAACTCAGCTCTCATGCCTAATTATGTCGTCTGAGAGTGACCCAGAGGAGTTTTATGATGCATCCGACGTCACTCCACACCGCCAGACCTGCAGGTGAGGACTCAGATGAATGTTGTAGGGGAGACAGGATTTTGAAGAGGTGTGTCACCCTCTGTGCATAGAGGCGGTGCTTGCCTCCTTTCATGTCCATCTCTTGTTTTAGTATCTAACGAAGAAATAGAGTCGTTTTTTGTGTGTTTATTAGAGTGACTGTAAACCTATTGTTACTGGTAATCTCACCTATATGTTTTTTTTTTTTTTTTCACTTAGCTTTTTACTTTAGCTTAAAATTGACGTCCACTCCCTTCTCTCGTAATTTCCTCTTGATCTGGAGATTGTGAAGAAGATACGGTGACTTTTTTTATGTGTAAGTAGCTACTTCTTATTTAAGAGTACTGTATTGCTGCCAAGTTTGAGGACTTGATGGGAAAGTGGAGTGTTAGGGTGGGGGAGGGCGAGATATTGTCTCATATCCTATTATGCTGTCCTACTTCTCAAAATTGCCGTTTCTTATCTCCTTTTCTCCTCTATCCACAATAAGCGTTATGATCTAATGGGAAAGTAGAGTTCAAGATGGGGAAATCCATATTGTGTTCAAAAGTCTAAGGAGGAGGCCCCAGTTTTATACATTGAGACCCAAGCTTTTCACCCATTCATCTCTTCCTTCTGTCTTTCATCATCTTATTTTGCATCTCATATTAAAACATTATGCTGTGACTGAAAGTTTTGCACTGTTGATTGCCAGAATTGCTTCTCTGATGGATCCTTCAGGTTGTTGGGGAGGAGGTAGAATAAGGACAGAGTGAGGCATATGTATGTGTGTATGCAATTTGAGCCGTTGACCTTAGCCACCCTTATTATCTTTCATATGAAGGTCACTTAGCAGGGATGGAGAGAAATCCGATACTCCCTTTCACACACACACACACACACACACACACACAAATGGGGGTGCCTTGTAATGTGTAGCTTATATTCATCTAGAAATAAGTTGGTAGAGGATGTAAGCCAAGGTTTGTGAGCTTGTGGTGTGTGAGTGGTTCAGTTCTCCCAAAGAATTAAACACTATGAGCTCTATGCTCTTTCCATAGGACATTGTTTGGCTAGATGAATTAGGTGCATGCCTCATACAAGTACCGGTCATGTAGAAAATGATTATTCCATACTAATTCATGTTTGTTAAATATTTCCACAGATTGGATGATGGAGTGTCTGGAGAACTGTTCTCCCAAGTTCACCTGCAGACAACGACCCAAGAGCAGACTACGGCTCTGGCAAACCTAGCTCTGGTGAGTACAGTGATTAATATGACAAGCTTATTGTGTTACTGTGCACTGATGGTATGAGGAGTGTGTTGCAGTGGGTTTGTTTCAAATTGATAAAGTGCATTACCTTCTCAAGTGATGTTGCGTGCTTTCCTTGCAGCAGTGCAGTTTAGTGCTTCATTATGTTCATTGCTAATGGTGAGCCGCCTTCCTTGCAGAAACATGACTTGCTTCAGAATACAGACAGCACAGTTTCTCAGCAATGCCCTCCTCCATCCTTGATGCAACCTCCTGCTCAGCCTTTCCTCCATCCTCTCAAAGTATTTAATGTAAGTTCTCTTTATTAATGATTTTTGCTCATATGTTCATTGGCAATTAAGGTAACACTGGTATGATTGAGACTTGGTCTATTGTATGCTGAGTATCAAATTATGAGTGTATTGATTTGCAGCAGCCTCCCTCAAAGGACTTAGTGAGCTCTGACCAAGCCAAGAGTGAAGGTCTGCCTGCTGGAGTAGAGAAGGAGGAATGTCTCAGTCTAGGAAGCACAAGTGGAGGGAAGCGGGATATGGAGGAGTCCAGTAGTGCCTGCAGCGGCTCACTGCTCGGAAACTTGGTGAGTTATTGCCATATTAGCCAAACCCTGGAGTGCAATGTTAAGGGAATGGTGATACAGTGTCTTCAGATTATATAGGAAACATTATATAGGTTGAAATCATTACCCTGTTCATTGTTGAGAAAACTAAGGCTAAAAGTATACTGTGATGTTAAAGGGTGATGATGACGACGACGATGATGCTGCCCCACGAGTCTGGTCAGGGGGAAGGCGGCGCATCAGACACCCAGAGGTTCGCCGGCAGATCCAGACTGAAGACGATGACCACATCAATCTGCCCTCACCACTTGGGAGTCAGTCGTCCTCAGCTGATGGAATATACCCATCTGGCAGAACCTCTCACCCTTTCCGAGTAGTGGAGCACGATGCCGCCAGTGTTCAGAGTTCAATATCACTAGGGAAGGTTAGTACTAGCTTGCACCTTGCAGTAGTATTCTTTATTGTGAAAAAGAAACAAAAGTAGGGAAGCTACAAGTAACCAGTAGGTCTATATTTGGTACTCCATGTATTAAGTAATAACTGAGATATAAGATATTAGCTATAACCTTCTCTAATGTAAGCAGAGATCTTGTTAAGCTATGTGGAGTCTAGTAGATGTCACTTTAGAAACTTATTTTATGATGCTTGGTAGAACATGGGTAGACAGTGAAGCTTTACCTTTGCGATAGCATTTTCCTGACATGTTTGATTTTCTTCTCAGGTTGGCAAAATATTGGGTGGGCTAGAAGGCCATATCATTCAAGAAAGTCAGCAGAGCAATGAAACTCAACCAGAAACAAAGTCTATCGAATCATCTCATTCTGATCCCTCCAAAGATGTCAGACCACCAGGAAGTGTGATGTTGGCAAGTGAGTATGCTGTGCTGTATTTTCATATTCAACTAGATTTGTATTATTTTACAGTAGAATTTATAGATTTTGATGGTAATGATAATGAGCAAGGGTTCCTTGTGTTCTTGTGTCTTATACTATAATTTTCTGTGTATTGTTTTGTGGCCAACAGGTGACATAGCTGGGATAACCATGTCTCCAGAACCTGACCTTGTAGCCAGCACAAAGAGCAGCTCAGGCAGCGACAAGTCCAACAGCCTCCCTCGTACAGGACAGGACTCTCTCCCACCTGATCTGCCGACACTTGACGTTTCATCCCAGCCACAGATAGCAGTATCTGATGCCTTCCCTGTACAGCATCTGGCCCACTCTGAACCTTCCAAAAAGGATGGTGCTCTTGAGTCTTTGCCTGGGGTATCTACCACTGCACCTACTCCTTCTCTTTTGGATGATATTAGGAGTCAGCCCCGTATAGGTATCCTTTACGCTAGCAATTATGATTCAGAGGCTGGCAACATGAGAGCTGCATCCTACAAGGTTCATGCTCCAGCTGCAGTGGTTCAGGGTCCCCACCAGTACCCACCACCAGGCCAAGTGACAAGCGTCCCTGTTGCTCCACCTAGAAAAAAGAGAAGGAACAGGCACAACACTGATGATGTACGTGTGAATGATACTGAAGGAATGGTATCTCAGTTGTGTGGCTAGAGTCATTGTACCTTCACTATCATCTTCCTCATCATCATCATTAATATAAAATTTTACAATGCATGGTAGAACAAGATTCACGACTCAGAAAATAGTGAACACGAAGGAACGGTGTTTTCCTCTGTGTGGCTTTCAGTGTTGTGAAAACTTGAAAAGCATGCTACTACCGTCACTTTACTTGCATCATTGCATGGAAGCAAACTTATAGATTGGCAACCTGCAGTCACATCTCTGCTTGAATTGGCAACTATAGATGATCATTTCAAAAGTGGATGCACACAGGGAGGTGTCGATCAGTGATGATAAGATAGCTGTGATAGCGTAGACTATAGAGCACATGTAGCTTAGAGCACTGGTTCTTGATTGTGGCTTGTGAAATACTGCACCCTTCTAGTGCACATGCATTCCTGATCCTGAGCTTAAGCTGATATGAATGAACATATTGTGAGAAAGTTAATTGTGTCATTTAGCTGGAAAGTTGGATTCATTTAGTTGTCATTATGTTGGCACAGGACACGGCAAGTGTATCATCGCTGCCCTCCCCCTCACTCGCCCTCTCGTCTGTGGACGCCATCAGTATTGGTCAGTCATTAGATTTACGTCAAGCCGTCCGTGGAGAATACCTTGTTAAACCCCAGGTAGGCTGTGTTTTTACAATCTGTTGGATTACCACTACACTGGTACATTGAAGGCTTTATATCTCATAATAGCCTAGCTTGTTTATGATTGATCATCTGATTGTTATATGTTCCTCTCAAAGGACTCAGAGAATGCTAAAGCAGTGGGTCCAACTCCTGAGGAAATAGCTCGACTGGAAGCTGAGGACAATACTAGTCAGGCTTCAACACCTGAGGCGTCTAGAGCACCAAGTCGTCTGGCCACCTCCAGCCATCAGGCAGCCTCCACTAGTGAGACCCCCAGCACACCAGGTACCCCAGGCTCCATCCCCTCAGACACAGCATCATCAGGTGAGGATCAGCTGGGTGGCTGTCATGCTTTTTTATATAATTGTGACCACATCAAGCTTAGATAGAATTATTGCTGTGGCTATATTACCATATAGCATTGCTTGGGTGAAGATAGTGGGACATCATTGGCCTCCCCATTTATTGGACTGGCATTTGCTTCTAAGGCATGTGGCAATGGTACAGAGATTCCTCTTAATACCTGTTTCCTCACCTGACAGATGTGGCTGCCAGTCCAGCCTCCAGCAATGAGGGTCAAGTGAAGCAACTCAACTTGATGGTCCGGACTCGATCAGACTCTGGAAAGGAGCTCTCCGATGCAGTAAGTAATGGTGCTTCTCTGTAATGTCACCCAAGCACTGCTCTTGTTTCTCTATAGTATATGACAATATTCAGAATATGAGTTTGAGTTACTGTTGAAATTCTTTGTTATTATAAATAAGCTTTGTAGCTGAAATGAGTTCAGTTCTCATCAAATTGTTTATGTATGTAGTGAGAGAGGAGAAGACTGCAGAAATTCCTGGAAGCTCATATGGCTGCTGTCTGTGTCTCATGACTGTGCTTGTTTGCCATGTTGTTGAATCAATGATAATGGCACCAAACCAATAGCAGGAAAGAAATATAACCTAGGTCATGGTGTAGGTGAGGGAATACTCTCCCATTGTTACACTATGGGATGATAATGTGTACTATTTGTGTACGAAAACTGTCTTGTACTGACTCATGCTTGACAATTTTCTCTATTTGTCTTGATCACTTTCATTATTCATCTCATTGGTACATTAGTTGAGAGTGATGCAATGCTCAGTCAGATCAGTAGCTATAACATAGATCTCCTCTCTTTGAAGGAATGGATATTGCAGTCTCCTGTTGACTTTGATGACATCATGAGTGACAAAGTGAGTTTGGAAATGTAAAAGCTAATTCTAGTTGTCATGTAGTGGATTGAAGTTACCTCAAGGCTGATTATTTGTCTCTGATTTGATTTGTTTTAGTCTCTAGAATCCTATTAATTTGTATGTCTTTAATATCCTCACTGCGTATACCCTCTATTGTATTTAGTAATTCATACATACATGCACACACACACACATATATATATTTATGATATAGTTATATGTGGATGAATTTTGTGTGATGAAGAGGAAGTATCATGCTCTGAGGTAACATTTGAAAATTTTGAAATGATACCTCAAACTAAAATAATTTAGCCAATAGTAAACAAAAATCTCACATTTCAAGCTGCATTGGGCTTCCTCCAGTCTGCAAAACCTGTTCTAACACCAGCAATTCTAGACAAGATTCTGTCTGGTGTTCTTAACCCAGTCCTTATTAATTTCCTGACCAGATTATATCAGTATGTATATAATTCCCTTTCACTACTAGGATATTCCATTTCACATCATTGAAGTATGCACAAGTGTTGCAAAGATCACTTCTTCCATAGACCTTAAAAACATGATGTAAAGATTCATTATTAGAGTGTCTTTCTTTATCCCAAGTTAGGAAATTTCAGTCTTGCATCAGGCCATTGTTCCCATTAAGACACCATTCCAACTTTACTAGAAAGAAACACATCTGTTTGGCTGTCTACATCAGGCTGTTGTCCCCAGTGAGGGAGGTAGCTGAGATTTAACATACGTACAGTATCCTCAGCAGTATGGAAGCTTGCTGTCAGCATGATTAAAGTGTCTTTAATGTGACTCACATATCACTTTCACTATTCACTGTTGTCTTGTATCTCTCTCTCTCTCTCTCTCTCTCTCTCTCTCTCTCTCTCTCTCTCTCTCTCTCTCTCTCTCTCTCTCTCTCTCGTTGAGTTCCTCCCAAAAGAGCAGCTGAGATGAGACTCCCCATGCCCCTCATAGTGCAGCCC
Organism: Callinectes sapidus; assembly: GCA_020233015.1. Lineage (NCBI taxonomy): Eukaryota > Metazoa > Arthropoda > Malacostraca > Decapoda > Portunidae > Callinectes > Callinectes sapidus. The sequence goes on from CM035191.1 coordinate 11,128,065, forward strand.
AAAATACTTGTTGACCTCCACAGTGACCATGCTCACCAGAGACCTGTGGCTCTCACAAACAATTACAGTAGCTTTGTTTTGTATAGTGCACCATCAAGCCCTTCTTGTTTAGCTTCATTGTTACTCAAGGTACAAGTTGGTATGCCACTGCCACCGTGTGCTTCACCAATCCAAAAGACTTCAGCATTCCTGTTGTGATTTTACATTTTTTTCTCCCTGAACCATCACTCTAGTTCCCTTTCAGTGATGCAAGGAGAGTTAATGTTGAATGTTCTACATCAACATTTTGAATTGACATGAACGGGCTCAGGTGCATCACATTATTCAAAGAGTCTTCTATTTTTACACATCATTTATTCAGCACTAGATTTATTTGTTATCCCCCTCATGATGGTTTTCTTTCCAGTGATATGATGCAAGTGTACTGTCCTTGAGTGTTATAAATATATGTATAAAGAATCTACCTACACTAATTTGTTTTTACGGTGATTATGTATTGTTTTCTCCCTCCAATGACAGGATACTGCAAATTGTAAATCAGTAACCTCACATACTTTGATTGTGGTAATGCAGAGTATTTTGTCATTGATTAACTACTGTCATTACTATTCCATCTTTGTTAATTCTGAAGGAAAGCAAATGGGATACAAATTGCATCACATCCTGTCTTACAAACATGGTGATTTCTAGACGAATTGCCAGCGAAAACCCTCTTCACACATAGTAAAGCATAATCACTTCCTTATCCCTTTTAGGAGATCCTGCAGCAAGTGACTGTGCTGAACCTTGACACTGGTGAAAGAATTGCCCTCAGTGATGCAGAGAACTGTCTGCCCAAAGCCCTCAACCCTCTGTCCCTCCATATTATGAGACTCACCAGTGAATATGTCAGGTGTGTATCCTCTCCCTGCAATGTCCCATCTTGAATGGCAGGATTTCATAGCGCCTTGCACGCTCACTGACTAGGTACTTTAGAAATGCAGCTTTTGGCAAAATGTGTATCTGGTAATGGTGGGCCGATGAATGTGTGTGTGTGTGTGTGTTTGTTTATAGTCCTCATAACTGGCAATTCTCAGTTTTTGAAAAATGATATAAAGGAGAGAGTAAGGATGTTATATGAAATGACGAAATGACAATAATGATGATGGTGATGAGTTGGATGTTTACTATGATATGAAAAAGAAAGAAAAAAAAAAGCTTGAATCAACACTGATATTGAGTATGAAGCTTGAACTAGCATGTAACAGATATATCTCTTTGGATGACCCATTATATAACCAATGATTTGCTGCTGTAGAGGACGAGCCACATCAGGAAGACCAATGTCAGCTGTAGACAGCTGCCTGCAAGCGCTAAGCCCCAGCAGCTCTTGGTAATATAAGGCACACTGTACACGTATCTTGCATTGAACTTTTAAGCATCATGTAGATGTGTACTTTGTCATCATACAGGCTGACGTTTACTGGTAGGTTAGAAATTAGGAATGATTATTATTATTATTATTATTATTATCATCATTTGTTTTTTTCTGTTGTAGAGTAGTGAATCAAATGCACCTTTTCATCAATGCAATGCTATTTTAATGGTAGAATGTGATATGTGCTCTATTGTCATGACATCCATCATTTTAGTAAGGTGGAGGCTAGCAGGCTGGCCAGTAGTTTAGTCATGTCATAGAGAGAGGAGAGCAGTACATACCAGTTTTTGTTATATTCATTTTGTCAAGAGCCTGGCAGTATTTCACATAGATACCAGAAGTTTCAAAGTGCTGTTGTCAGTGTACTAGGGTTAAGTTTCTGGAAAGTTGCAGCACTGTACTATTCAGAACATTCCATAGCATGTCGACCCAACATTTTGCATCTGGCTCATTGATAGGCCAATAATGGAGGAAAGTGTGTAGTATGTTATTACGAGATATTCATATTTCAAGAGTTGAAACTTCCATGTAAATCCTCAGAGTGTTATATTAATGGTACGTCAGTGTATCTTAGTCCTGTTACAATAAGAAGTTGTAGCATGTATTTCTTTGTTTTTACTGAATACTTATAGAATAATGGGTGAAGGTTTAGTTAAGGCTAATAATCTCTTCCCTTAACAGCAGTTCTAATGTTGATGGGCCGGAGTCCGATGAAGAAAGTGTTGTTGAGGTGAGCGTCAAGAAACTTCCTGATGTGGACAGTTCAGCAGTGAAGAAAAAGACGTGAGTATTGTCTTTGTACAGGCAGTTAATTATCGCCAATCTTGACAGAAGCTATTGTGGGGAAAATTGTTGTAGTAGATATTAGTCATTTAGAGAAAGTATTATAACTTTTTTGGGGGGACATATTCTATTGGATTTTTGGGGGTGTTGAAGAGTCTTTATTTCTTTGGAATACTGTTACATAGCATGATTATGGAATATTTAGTACTGTGAAACTACCCATGCTATATTCATTTATTTTTGTATTTATTTATTTAATTACTTATTTACTTATTTAGAGAGAGCATCTTTTCTTGCAATAGGAAGAATATGTGACATGTTTAAGTTTCTCCTGATCTGTTTCTCCCTAATTCTCCTCCAAGGCAGTTATTTCAGAAACAATACATATTTCATATTCTTATTTATTTATTCTTTACCTATATGGCTAAGCTCCTGGGGTGATGTATAGTTGCCCAAAGACTACCTCTTTCCACCAGTAGATGATGAGACCAAGAGAGTGGATGATGTGTTTATGAGTGTATGGTGCCTTACTTGGGCCACACAGATTTCTGGCCTGGTGTGTAAATGATATAGGATAGATTATTTGTACTCCTTCAGATCCCAGCTGAAGAAATTTTTGGGTCGAAAAATGGAATCTGCCGTGAACAAAGCACGATCTCTTGCTCATGAGGTTTCCCACCGACACCGTGAAGAGAAGGACATTTTTGAGGATGACGCACCAGCCCATGACACTATGCACTATGTCAAGGTAGTCTGGTGGTCACTTGTATTGTCATTGTAAACCTGTATTTGTGATGTAGAGGGAATGAATGCTCTGGTTTATGTACTGTATTCTCAAATCTTATGGCATCTTGTCTCTCTTTCTTTAACAAGCTCATGTGCAAATTATTGAAGGCTTTGAAGAATGTTTTCATGATGCTTATGGTAGTTCAACAAGGAATCTGTATCATCAATGGGGAAAACGATTTCATGATGGCTTTTGAAGACATTTCTTATGAAATAGTAGTGTTACAGACTTTGTTTGGAGCAGCAGCTCATCACTTTACTCCTCTATTAAATAAACTTGAACAGAATTATTGTTATTTTAATGTTTTCTTCTTTTTTCTAGATCAAAACTGGCCACAAGGGACCTCATGAATTTGACAACCTTATGTATGTTCAGGAAATTGCAGGTAAAGTATCTATTATACTTACGTTTGAGCTTCCAGTAGGATTTTGTCACTCTTCAACTTTAATGCTTTATAGTGATTGTACAATGGTTTCTGCCTTGATTTAAGGACAGTCAGCACTAACCAGGGTTTCAGCTTCCCAAAAAGTATACTATGTAGAATTGATGAATAGATAGAAAATATTTTACTAGTAAAAAGTAATATATTTCCAGAATGAATTATAGTTGACAGTACAAATACTTTCAGGGGAGCACACAGGGCCAATATGGTGCACAAAGTTCAGTGGGTGTGGCCGACTGCTGGCCACAGCCGGGCAGGACCACATGCTGCGGGTGTGGGTGCTCAAACAAGCCTTCAACTACTTCCTGGACATTCGCACAAAGTGTAATGCTGACATCAAGGTAAAGTCTGGACTGTACTTTTCACAATAGTACACAAGTGTGATCTGGAAGGCTGGCTGACAATAGAAAGGTTGCGTATCAAAAGGCAACAACATCATTCCAGGTATCACCAACTCCCTCTCAAGAGTCACTTGTGTCACAACATTCTGGGCAGTCTGGAGAGGATCCGGGCTCCCTTGACCCCACAGATGATGGAAGTGCACCATTCATGCCCAAGCCTTTCTGTGTCTACACAGGACACTCGGCAGACATGCTGGATATTTCCTGGTCCAAGGTAAGGAAAGGTCCACAAGACTACTGCTGCTTTCCGTTAAGGATTGATGTGTGCATGTGTTTGTATTCACTGTTGCAGTGACCTGATAGATAGATGGAATCCTGAAATCACCTCAGTAACAACTATGATCTTTATGTGTTAAAGTCAATGATAGGGAGGGAGGGATTTTCACACCACACATGATTGTTTTATATGTGATTAACTCACATTATTATATGACATCACCAATAGCTGACTAAAATGCACTTGCAATATTTTTTGCATATGAGGGGCAATAAGAAAATTCCCTCCTCTCCTGCCCACCCTGACTGCCTCCCAATAAAACTAATCCTGTTTCAGAACTACTTTTTGCTGACCTCCTCAATGGACAAGACGGTGCGACTGTGGCACATCAGCAGGAAGGAATGTCTTTGTATATTTCAGCACATGGATTTTGTCACAGCAATTGCATTTCATCCCAAGGTGAGACCAAGCACTGTCTTATATATTTTCAGCATCTTATTTTACCTTCTTTTGAGAGGCTCTGATGGGAATTGCTATGTACATGAAGGGGCTTAAACTAAGACTTTTGTAGATGAGAGAGAGCAATAGTTTGACTCTCCCCACAGGACGATCGCTACTTCATATCTGGTGCACTGGACGGCAAGATAAGACTGTGGAGTATACCAGACAAGAGAGTCGTTCTGTGGAATGAAGTGGACTGCCAACCAAACCTCATCACAGCTGCAAACTTCTGCCAGGTATCAAAACTAACACCATTATTTACAATACATACTAAAAGAATAAAAAACAAGATAAGTGTCTTGAAATTGGTTCAGCTGATGCAAGGTTCATGAATTTGCTGTACAATTTAATTTGTTTTAATTTCAGAATGGGAAATACACAGTTGTTGGAACATATGATGGCCGGTGCATATTCTATGAAACGGACCAACTGAAGTATTACACACAGATCCTTGTGAGATCCACTAGAGGAAAAAATGCCAAGGGTCAGAAAATTACTGGAATTGAACCCTTACCAGGAGAAGATAAAGTATGCATCTGTATTGTTTTTCATTAGTGTACTCTTCTTTATTTCTTTTCCTCTATGTATTTATCTAGTTAACTTACAACTACCTTAGTGACTCACACATACATACAGTACATACAGACATATGGTAAGCCTAGCCACAACAAAAGCATGGTAGCCAAGAAAAGGCACACAACTTTCATATTCACATTCACATTCGTTCACACCACTTGGATCTTGCAATGAGTATGCTACAAAACCAAATGACACCTGTCAAGTTGTAACTAACACTGTGTAATTGTACAACTTTCAGATTCTAATTACTAGTAATGACAGCAGAATACGCTTATATGATCTGAGGGACCTCAACTTGTCCTGCAAGTATAAAGGGTACTCGAATACATCTAGTCAAATAAGAGCAGGATTCAGGTAAGTTATGCTCACAGTTAGTTTTATCTAATATTTTCTTTTTATGAAATGTTTTGCTTTTGTCATTTGTGGGAAGAAATGCAGATGAGGCAAGAATGTGAAATATGTGTAGTTCACTTATTCCTCTTTCTTTAAGTTTTATTTTTGTAAGTCTTAAATATGTGAATGTTTTGATTCATAAGTGAACGTGTTTTAGAGTAATAGTCATGTATGATTGCAGTGGTTGATTTTTGTTTTGATGTAAGATCTTAGCTTAGTATTTTGTGCTTGCAGCCATGAAGGGAAATATATTGTTGCTGGAAGTGAGAATCAGTGTATATACATATGGAAGACTCATCATGACTGCTCAAAGTTCCCATCAGCCAGAAGGGACAGGAATGAATATTGGGAAGGAGTCAAAGGTACGTATCACTGAAGTCATACAAGTTCTTTAGTGTGAGCACAGAAAAGAAAGTGTTACATTAGAAGTGAGAGGTTTATTGAAAAACTTACATGAACTGTTTCAGTAGAATGCTTTAAACATGTAGTTTTAAACCACAAAGAAATTGATTATTTCTCAGCTGCTCATTGACTTCTATATAGATGCTCACATTTATGTGTGTAAGACAACAGCTATATTTTGTACAGAAACTGCCACATATAGGCCTGTTGAATTCTTGCAGCTTTCCTTATTTTGAATTATTCCTTTATTCCATTTTGAAATATACATATATGCACATCATTGCCTCTGAACAGCTCACAGTGCAGTTGTTACCTGTGCTGTGTTTGCTCCCCATCCTGAGCTGGTGTTCAGCTTTATTGAGCAGCAGCAGGAGATTCTCAACAAGGCCAGTCAGCCTCCGGAGGAGCAGCAGCAGCAACAGCAGCAGCAGCATCAGCAATCTCAGAATAAGGATAGCGGCACCAATAACAAAGGGTATGCATGAATCTCTTCTCTCACTTGCTTCAAATTCAAGGAATAGATTCAAGAGATGTTGTTCACCTTCAGACTTAACTCATAAGTAGTAGTACTTACATGATACCAAAGCAGTGATAAATCATTCATTAATAAACCACAATCTAATTATTTTCTTGTTTCAGATATGTTCTTGTCTCAGCAGATTTTAATGGCTGTATCAAGGTATTTTTGAAAAAGGAAAAGCCTAAGCATTCTTCACTGCCAGCTTCAGCTCTGGTGTAGAAAGGTTTACAGCACAGGTGATGATCATATATTACCAACAAAGGAAATAATTTTCATGCATTTTTGGTTATTTGTTTCTTGGTACGTGTATAGGTATTGAGTAGCCTGTTATGCATCAAAGCCAAGGGAGAGACGCACTACTGGAAATAATGTTGATGTTTGATGATTGATTATGATCTTTACTTGCCAATTGTTATACATGTATTTGTATGCAAGCTGTGCTAGGCAGCCATCAAATAAGTAATTGTGATTGAAGACAAGTGAATTTTGAATTTTTATACTTGATACAAGGTATTAATGATTTTTTTTACAAATTGATAGATTTCAGAGTGGTCATATGTTACAAAATATTTGGCCATTGGTTGGGAAATTTTTATTCTCACTGTGATATAGTTCATATTTTTCAATGAATTTGTATATACGATGTACATTGAGACCCCAACACATAGAATTAACATGTTAAGACCAAAATATAATGACATTTCCATATCTACTTAAACTCAAAATTATGGAATATGGTGGCCAACAACAATCTCACACCATGCACAGCCTCTGCTTATGTGTCAGTTTTGCAGCCAAGTTGATGTAGTGGAGAGTGAGAGTGGTGGAAGCACCCCATCTGTGATACATGTGGGGGCATATTCCAGCCAGTAGCAGTAAGCTGTTTTTAGAGTCCATCTGGATGAGGTGAAGGCGGCCTTATTGTTCCTCCAGCATCCAGGTGAACTACATTTGAAGGTATTTTATTGAAACAATCCATATTTTTCAGTTGAGTCAATCACTATGGGTCATGGGATCATATTCTGAAACACTTCTGCCTGCACTTTGACATTTTCAAAAGGCTCTTGTTAAAGTTACTTAGGTTTTTAAGGACATTCTTATGGTTCTAGTGAAGATTAACAAAATTTCTACATTATTAATGGGAAATACTCTTGGGAAATCAACTGATCATTTAGACCTATGGCCTTTGAAAACAATCATTGTGAGAGAGCCAAGTGTTTCTGAATTTTGGCCAGAAGGTGCACAAGAAGCTTATTTTCCATTTTCAGTGAAGCAAGGAGAACTGTAGAGTCATGACAAATGTATTGAAAGGAGTGGATTGATATGAAAATGCCTACTCAGTTCATTATTCTATCATTGCTTAAAATATATACCACTGTACAAAATGAGAAGGGTGTGTCTATACAAAACCTTATGTTGTAGAGGGAATTGCATGTACTCTTTCCTCTATTACTTCACTATATTTTGAGTTGAATGTAAAAGGCAGAGTAATTCTACAGTTGAGGGTAATTAAAAAGACTTGTAACTCTTGTTCAAATGTTAACAACAATGTCCAACAGATGTAGCACATAATGGTGTATTAATGAACTGGATGAAACTGAGAGAAAGATATTTAGAAGGCAGATGTATTAGAAAATTACTTGTATGGGAAGAGTCAGTAATGAGGTGGAGGTTCAGCAAAGTGTGACCAAAGATTTTAGGTGCCATGTGGGGAGAAACAAAGAATAAAAATGTGGAGGATGTGCTTAATGTTTGATGAATTGATAGGAAATGTTAGCCCGATTTCTGATATGGATGGTGAAAGCAAGGAAGATGAGAGGAAATGCTTGGTTGAAATGTCATAGATACAAAATAAGGAAATTTTATATGATGTTTGTCCATAGTTAAACAGGAAATCAGAGTAAAACTGTAAGGAGCATGGAAGGTTTAGAATTGGTTAAAAATATCCAGATCTGATCCTCAGTTTGAGGAGGATTGGCTCAGCAGTGTTCTTAATTCTGTCCTGGAGATGCACTCAGTATCCTCAACCTGTTCTTAATATTCTGTCCCTTAGCTTATTTTGAAGTTTTACTCCTGTCATTGCATTTCTGCCCAGTAAGCTTTGTGTTGTCCCAAGTCTTGTTGCACCATAAGTTTTCTTGATATTGTTATGTCTATTCACTGATAGGATTTGATAAAGTACTAGTCTCCTTCTCTGTGAAGGGACCTTTCCATGAATATAAAAAAATCTCTGGCATAGTGTCATACATTCCACACTTACACTAGAATTCCACAGCTTGCTACCGTAGCTCATGGAAGTTACCACAACTATCCATTTGAAACTGAGATCCTTTATATTCATGTCCAGAATCATGACAGATCTTTTAATCTTTCATTCTTTTGTGAACAATTTCAAAAACCTTGCCAGCTTTTATTCCTCAGATTTAGGCATCCAGTCACAGATGTCTCCATCTCTTCACCATTGCTTCCTAATGTCAAGGAAAATAGCTTCACTGCTATTCTGCTTCTGATGTTCATGGCATAGATTGACAGACATTGCATAATACAAATAGCATAATAGAAACAACAATAGTATATGCAATCAAGAAATGGACAGAACACAATCCTGAGTAGAAATGAGTTGTCAGATAGGTGCTTGTGGTGCAAAGAATATAGAGTAACATGCAGACCTGAAACATAAAGCCTGCTAATAAAGGTGGAACAGCCGAGATGAAGAAATGCAGTGTCGTCAGCTGTGGGGTGTAGGAATGGAATAGGATAGGTAGAAGGATACATGGTGTGAATGCAAGGAGAACACCTCCACTAAAATTAAAAGTGTTGAATTATTTCAGAGGATGAGTGAAGGGAAGGGAATGTAGAGATAGAAATAAGTGAAGAATTTTGTGTTGTGAAGTTGCATGTGAACAGATTGATCAATATTGAGGTAGATAAATGAGCATGAATGGTGACTGCAGCATACTGTAGATCAATAAAAGAAATTCCTTAGTCATACTTGTTTTTATTGTTGCACATATACCAGTCTTAATCATGCCCTTGTTTTCCCTGCTTAGTGTTGACGATGTCCAAAAGAAGTGCTTGTGTTATGTCACACATGCCCAATGTTGGTGAGTAGCAATGTCAGTGTTATTTGTCTATTACTGTATTTATTTGTACCTTTTTTTTTTTTTTTTTTACTTGATTATAGAATTTGTTTATGGATTGTTATTGTGCTGTTAATCTGTTTATTTTGTTCTTGCTCATATAGATTTTTTAACGAGTTTTTATAGTTCTAGAGGCAGAGTGACAAAATTTCTATATTAACTGGAAAAACACTTTAAGATTCCACTAGTCATCTCAGTGGCCTTGGAAAATGGTCATGGTGTGAGAGCAGTTTTTATGACTATACACCTAATATACAACTCTTCCCTTGTCATTCCTCTTATTTTGATATACAGGGACTGCCTGCCATATGTACTAGGTCTGATAGCTTCTTGCAGCATCCCTTTATTTTATAAGCTGCCTCTTTTCACCAGTTCTAATGTAATGTACAGCTGTTAACTCGCTTGATTTCTTCTAAACTGGTTATTTCAGATGTCTGTCATGCCCACAGAATAATACAGATCCTTTTTAAGTAATGATAATCCCAGCATTGATCCAAAATAACTGACCAAGGAAACCTAACTCAGGTAGAGAAAAACATGATATTTTGACAAGAGATTCATAATTTATTCATGCCATATAAAGGTTTCGAGTAGCTGATTCATAGAAAAGGAAAAGTATTACATACTATAATTTTATTTGTCATGATCTCTGAGAAACAAATACTAGAAAATTTGAAGGCATCAGTTCACTTTGAAGCAAGTTTTAATAATGTGATAATAATAAGCTCACTGCACTGCCACACAGTTAAAATGTTCACTAACTTCACTTCACTCATTGCACTGTCACTGTCACTGCACTTTCACTGTTCACTGCACTGCTTCACTGTTCACACACCACAGCCATCACTGTTCACACACCACATCACAATAGCTCACTTCACTAGCACTGAGCAGCACTGGAATCCTACACTGGCACTTTCAATGCATTGCACCACTTCCTTACCACACACCTGCACAAACATTTCATTCACTGCAAGCTGCTTTCACCATCTATTTTCATGTAGTGCTGTTAAACACTAGGATAACAATTAATTTTATAAACACTATAATCACCGAGAACACAATTTTAAAACTTTTTAATATCAATGTGGTGAATATTTTATTTATTTATTTATTTTCAAAGCAAAACTCCACTTCCAGATTGTTGTATATGAAAGAAGCACTAATTTATGTTTCATTAAACTTTTTTTGTTACCTCACTTCACTTGTTGATAAAGAAATGTCCCTTATTGAGACAGGAAGGTATTTCAGTAAAGGCCACCCTGACCAGCCACTTCATCACAATGATTACCAATTCTGTTCAATTCCTTGACGACTGAATTAATTTTCCAGCACTTCCCCAGACCAATTCCACCCCTTGATGAACTGTTTTACTTTGTAAAACAATTGGTTCTTCCCACTATGCACCTTCACCGTCTTTCTGTGCACTTTCCATACCTTGGACGCCACGTCACCCACTTTTTATGTTTTCACAAAGATCAGAATCATTTCAGATTTTTAACTTACCCATCAACAGCCACTCCACTTTAATCCACTCACTCACTCACACCCAACACCCAATTCACAGATTTATCCACTTTTTTTCTCATTTTCCCCAAATTAAAGTGTTTCACAAAATCAGATTCACTGCACTTCACCAATACTAATGAAACAGTTGGAGCTTTATTGAGCCGATTGTTGTGTTTCATCCACTGCACTGCAGGAAGCACGGCACCTGTAGCACTGTTGCACTCTGCAAATTGGTTAACTCACCATATACATGTATGTGTGTGTGTGTATGAATATATATATATATATATATATATATATATATATATATATATATATATATATATATATATATATATATATATATATATATATATATGATGTTAAATTAACTGGAAATTAAGATATTTAATCAATATCCACAGCTTTTAGTCAATCACATTATCAAAGGTAAAGATTTTGCATTCTCTGGAAATTATTGAGGTAATTTTTTGCAGAGCTGGTTTGCACTTTATTATATCTTTTAATAATTATTATTATTATTAATGACCAACAAGCCCAACCCTCCCTCCCACGCACTGGAACACTTTGTATCACGGTTTTCAACACTGCACTGAGGAATCACTTCACTAATGATGCTTCTTTCATAACACAAATCTCACTCACCAATGATTTGAGAACAAAGACCTGGTGACCACTTCCTAAAGCACTACACACTGGACTGAGGAAGCTTTTCTTTAGGTACACTGTAAGCACTTAAACCATGACTGCAATAAAGCATGATGCTTATCCACCACCACTATCACAATTTTTGAAGGGTCACTTCACTACAAGCACTTCACAAAACTGAAAAAAAAAAGCTTGAGCTTATTCACAGCACTCACTTGAGTCACTATCACTAATATTCACCACACTGCAACAGAGGTTCACATGCACAATTAAACACTGAAAGATAATACCATTTCACTGTATTAAGAAAATAACACTACACAGAAGCACAAAACACAAGATTGTCAATTGAAACATTTGTTCTTTTCTTTTCACAAGTTATCAAATGTATGGCCATTCCTTTCCCAGATCCATCAATCCGTACACACTCCACAAACAATGAAGTTCACAATCATAACAAAGCACTACTGATGATTAAATGAAATCAATACAATTATTACATGTTTGTTAGCATTTGTTCAATTCTAAATTCACTTATACATTAAATACTTGAATGTAACACTTAAGATTCACTTCACCCCCGAACGGAGGTTCATGCAGCTGCCCCCCTCACAATGACAATCACCAGGTGGTCATCTCTGGTGGTCTCCTCCGTCAGGCCGGGAGACACGCGATGCAGCAAGTCCAGGGAGAAGGAACAAGGAGGAAAGGCATACAACACACCCTGCATGTTTGATTCCTTATTGCTAGAGTTAAGAGTTATAACACCAGCTGCCTCTTTCTGCTTCAGGTAGGCCACCAAGTTTCTCAAGGGACGAGTCTGAACTGCAGCTTCTTCCGGAGCCTGAGGAGCTGTCGTGCTTGGTAAGGACAGGAGGATGGTGGCAGTTGATGGGGCACTTATCCTCCTGTTCACGTCATCCAGGCGTGACTGATCCAACCGCAGCCTCTGTGTGATGCGCAGCAGTGGCCGCCCTTCGTCGTCCTGCATCATCTCGGCCACCTCACTGTCACCCTCAATGAGGTGCATCTTTGTGCCAAATGAGGAGTTCTTCAATATCAAGGAGCCTTGCCAAGATGTGGTTGTTTTACGAGCCACATCAGCCAGCGTCCTAGCACTGCCCAGACCATTGTCACTAGTTCCATCACCTGCCTCAGGGCTCCTGTTTGCATGGTCTCCTTCTGGGGTGCCATCATAGTCCCTGTAGTCTCCTCTCTGGTAGTCCCCATGGTACCCTCCACGGTGGCTACCACGGCCTCGCTCGTGCCAGCCTCGGCCGCGTCCCCTTCCTCGCCCATAACCTGCTCCATAGTCACTACTGTACTCTTCATAGCCCCCGCCACGTCCTGTGGCCCACTCTTCTCTGTATTCTCCTTCAAATTCTTTCTTAAACCCAGCTGGGAAGGAGCCAGGTGGTGGAGGGTTGACCTCAGCAAAGTCTGTCCTCAGCCTCTTGTCAGGTCCTCCCAAGGGTGAGCCTCTCATTTCCTTCACTGCTGCCTGTGCTGCGTCAAGACTCTCATATAGGATGTAGGCGTGGCTCTCTCCTTTCACATATTCTATTTTCTTAATAGCACCAAATCGATCAAACTCCTGAGTGAGTTGTGTCACAGATGTCCAGGGTCCCAAGCCACCCACCCAAACCCTGGTGGTGGGCATCACTTTTCCATAGCCAATCTTGCACTGAAACTTGCCAATATACTGTCCAGACAACTCAATTTTAGCACGGTGAGCCATATCCAAATTCTGAAACCGCACAAAGGCATAAGCATTCCCTGTGCCTGGTGGTGGTCTCTTGATGTCTATGTCGTCCACCACTCCATAGCGGCCAAAGATCCGCCGCAGCTCATCCTCATTTATATTAATTTCCAGGTTACCAGCAAAGAGTGTGCGAGTAGCCAAGGGGTCCTCTTCAGGTGGCACATGATGAAGGTAGTTGGGGAACTTGTCCCGCTTACTGTCCACCATAGCTCCCCCACTGCCACCGCCGCCACCGCCCCTGCTCCCAAAGCTGTGCTTGAAACCTCCCCGGATGAGGGGCCCGTAGTGGCTGTGCAGACTGCCACGCCCACGATGCTGTCTATAGCTATACTCGTCCTGCCGCAGCGGGGGCGCCTCAGCATAGTAGTCACTGTGGGGCAGCGGCGGTGGACGACGCCTGTCAAACCGAGCCTCGTAGCGGTCCTCCAGCTCGGGCCCCGGAGGACTCCTAGGTCGGTAGCTGCGGTCATAGTCAGGGGGACTGCGGGAGCGACCCCTGGGGGGGCCGTAGTCTCTGGCAGCTTCATACACGGGCTCCACCACAACAGGGCGGTCATAGAACAGAATCCTGGGCTTACTGTGCTTGGCCTCGCGGGCCTCCTCGCCACTCCTGAAGTACACATAGGCGAGCCGCTCGTCTGCACCGAGGGACACCTTCACATTCACGTCTCCGAACCTCTTGAACTCACGGTATAGCGCCTCTCGCACCATTTCGTCACTGGCCTTGGCGTGCAGGTTCGAGACACACAGCACCTTGTAGGCAGGGGGCAGTTGGCCGCGGGAAGGCCGCCCAAAGTCATCCCGGTGCAGGTCGTAACGGCGGCCCGGACTGCCACCACGGCTGCTCCTGCGCCCCTCATCCTCACTGCTGTCTTCATAGCGACCCACACTCGACCTCGACCTCTTACTGGACGGGGAGAGGTCTCGTTCCCCTCCTCGCTTCATGGTGCCGGAATGTGATACAGAAAAGGCAGGTCGTCACTTCACTTCAAGATGCGGCTCTGACCAGTCTCGCCGCCTGTCCTCCGCCCTGCTGCTGCTGCTGCTGCCGCCACCACGCCCTACAACCTACTTCACCCTCTCTTCTGCACTCAGTATTCTATAGATGCCTATAGGAAAGTCATATTTACTTTCAGCCATGCCTCAAAACCTGCTGACTACACACATCTTACATTCATCTTCACCCCACAGCACTAGTTTTTGGTGCGGATGAGGGAGTTACGGGGACTCACTCACTCCTTGGCCTTTTTTTTTTTCCCCCTTCAATGGAAGAATAACATTTGTGATTACTTCTTTTCTATTATTGAAAGACTCAACAGGGTAATAGGAAATTCAACTTAATATCAATGAAACTATATAAAACAAAGAAAAATCAATATAGCCAATAGTATTCCGTATTTATTTAGAGATAGAGTTTTCATGGTCAGGATGACATTTCCTTATTTCTTTTCTATTCTATGGTTTTGCATGTTATTAACAGTCCAAGATTTGATGCACCAATAGTCTGAGTAATACTTATATCTTTTCTTGCGCAATTATACACTCACTTGTATATACAAAGGTAAACAGAAATGTGTGTGAGTATGTTAAGGGTTATGTTGGATGTATCATCCAAAAGACATACATGAAATGCAGTGAGAAGGCGAGTGAGTATAAGTAGAATGTAGGAATTCGGGTATAAGGTGAGCTAGATGGCGCCGGGCTAGCTGGGGCTATGGTTAGATGGGAATGGTACTCATGAAGAATTGGGGTCCTGATCTGGATGCTTAGATAGAATAGATTCCTCCTTTATTCATAGTTTGGTTGTAGTGATTACCATTTCAACATTTTTATTAACAACGCTCTTTTAAAGTCTTGTGTTAATCTTATTTTTTATGTGATTACTTCATGGTACAAAGCCATATCCAGTCCAATCGTGATTTCAGTCGCTCCATATGTTTTATTGGTATGGACAGTCTAAGAAATGAAGTACAGAAGAATAAAAAGGTGATAAATTATCTAGCTTGCTATTATTATTTGTGCTTTGATATGGGTATTATTGGTATTATTTTAATTTGACACCAGTCTCAAGTTGGCTTTTCATACCCATCTGTTCCCATCTGTTAGAGCTTTCTATACTGAGTAATTCGACTCCCTTATGTAACTCGCAAATCAATTATAATGGCGTTAGCGATTTTTTAATATTTACCGAATTTGCGGGGAGGACGGGTGGGGGGGGGGTTGCATTGAGCACCCCAGGGCTAGATTTGACCCCCGCCAGGTTATTTTAGTTAGTGTCATGTTTTAGCTTAGAGCGCTGCTGACCTCAAACGGTAGTACCATCGTAAAGATAAGGTTATTTACTTCATTTTGAAGCGCTGTGGCGAGGCCGAAAGTATCTCCGTTGGCGAGCGTCATCGGTGTTTGTTGTTTCTCGCTGTCGAGGCCCAAACTGCTGATATGCGCTGAAAACAAGCAACAGATTCGTTCAGAACACACCACGATCTACCAGGTAAAAATAGTGGATTTCACCCCATACAATGTTTTAGCTCAGAGGTGTTGCCGGGTGGCCCGCGTCCCTCAAATTCGGTAAATCTTCAAAAATCGCTAGCGCCATTATAATTGATTTGCGCCAGTTACATATGGGGATCAAATTGCTCAGTATGGAAAGTTCTAACAGATGGGAAGGGTAGGAAAAGCCAACTTGAGACTGGTGTTAAAGTAAAAATTTACCTTATTATTTTACTATAACACCAGTCTCAAGTTGGCTTTAACATATTAGTGCAGAATACATTGATTGAGGTACAGGATTGGAATTTGATAGAATTGAATTGCAAAAGGTGGAAGTTGCAAATGGAAGGCCAAAACAACTTTTTTTTTAACAAAGTGGGCTTTTTATGGGAATTTGTGGGCTAAAGTGGATGCCCAATCTCCACTCAGAACCCATGTGCTCGGGGATCCCACGGCTCTTTCTAAAGGTAACTCGTATGTAGCTTTGCAGACTAACGATATTAATCATAATATTTCTAACTTTTTTCAGGATGTTGAGCCCATCTGTCCCTTCTCTTTCCTTCATCCTGCGAGGCATTGCCACGTCAGTGAGGTGTAACATCAACTGCCACCGTGCCAGCATAGCACGCATTGGCCGCCTCACCTACACTCGCACTTACCCAGTGATGTTGGTGCAGAGTGACGGCTCCACCATCAATATCAGATACCATGAACCTCGCAAAATTGTTAAGGTAGTGGGATTCTCCATTAGAATACATTGTAAAGCTAATACTATGTAATATAGTGTTTGGTTCTTGGTCTCCTAAATTACTTTATCATTGATATTAATGTTTTTATATGTAACCCATAAGAGTTAGGGTTTCTTTCAGCTTTATGTGAACACTATATATATATATATATATATATATATATATATATATATATATATATATATATATATATATATATATATATATATATAATGTACTGTACACATGTGTGTGTGTGTGATTGTTGTTATTTGGATAATGCATAGGGACTCATGTGAAGTATCTGGTGGCAACTAAATGAGATATTGTGTTTATTTTAAAAAGCATAAATCAAATTTAAGGGACTCGTGTAAAATCAAAAACACATATATACGAGGTACTTGTACCAGTAAAGTAAGAGGAAAGATAATTTTTCAACATGAGTATTGTTCAACAGCTGCCACTGGACCTGGCAACACTCACTGAGGCTGAGCGCAAGAAACGGATTGAAGCTCGAAAGCCAAAAGTGAAGGTAAGTTATTGAAAAGCCATCTCTGAATATATGATTTGTTCTTGTTGGCATTGTTTGTTATTTCCAAGTTAAAAACATATAAATACTAAACCTGTCTTCCTGCTCTTTTTGGGAGAGGCGACACCCGGTGCTCCCCTGAACCACTTGCGTTTGCAATTAATAATATATCTGGGGTTGATTTATTCATTCAAAGCATTCATGTAAGGCTAGCACTTTGGCTAATGCTCAAGAAGTCTTCCAATACATTTCCATAGGGAGTGCTAATGGGGTGGCAAACATGAAGTGGGGGTGAGAAAGGTGTGGCTTAATATACTATGCCATGAGTTCTGGTTAATGATATTTATTAGAATCCCTTGAGTTGACATATTGCTCAAGGTAAAAATAATGGTAAGATGATTGCTTTATCAAGTAAATAGCTGTTTTTATTATGTATATATTTCATAAGACATTTTAATTTACAGGTGGTCATTGAAGATGACATTGAAGATGACTTCAAAGTTACTAATTATGAACACCTATGGAAGAAATAGCAAGGTATATGTTTTTTCAATAAGTAAGGAACATTTTGTGTGTGTCTGTATTTGATCTTCTTCAAGCTATTGTATATAAGTAAAATAAAATGTTATGCATTATATATTGTAACTATTCACCTTGCAGTAGAGTACCAAGACAACCATAGCTTGAATATTTGGTATAATTTATCTTGCATTGTAATGCCAACCAGCCCATTAGTTTGGAGAGAGAGAGAGAGAGAGAGAGAGAGAGAAGGGGGTGGAAAATGGAAATTATTCCATTAAGTGCCAGTGGGTGGATCTCTCTCTCTCTCTCTCTCTCTCTCTCTCTCTCTCTCTCTCTCTCTCTCTCTCTCTCTCTCTCTCTCTCTCTCTCTCTCTCTCTCTCTCTCTCTCTCTCGATATATATATATATATATATATATATATATATATATATATATATATATATATATATATATATATATATATATAAGGATTTTTGTTTAATAGCTTTTTTTGTGTATCCTTATGGTTGCATAAATTTACTATTTTTTAGGTGATAAATTTTCATGGTTCATATTTTAAAATATCAAGCTGGTTTGGTTTGCATCGTCCCCACCTCCTCCCCACACAGGCACATCTATTCTGTTAAGTTCTGCCTGGTCTTGCCAAGTGAATTTTGCTTGGAAATAAAAAAGGAAAATGTTAACATTATCCAAAATTATTTCATGGATCTGCCACTGATTGACTTATTTATGGTGCTGCTTGTTAGCTTGATTGCATTTCATAACTCAAGTCTAATAAACATGTTCTGGCTTACTTATCCATTCAGTTTCTTAATCTCCAATCTTTCTCAATCTTCCAATCATCAATTTTCCTCCCTCCTTTCCATCCACTCTGTGTGTGTGTGTGTGTGTGTGTGTATATATATATATATATATATATATATATATATATATATATATATATATATATATATATATATATATATATATATATATTGTGTGTGTAGGAGTGTGAGTGTGTCTAGTTTGGTATATCAACTATATAGATGACTTTAACAGCTTTCACATATTGCTCTATCAATAATTTTATTGTGTGAATGCAATGATTATTCTAGTCACCACTTTGCGAGAATGTAATTCACTGCTTAGGAGGCATTAAAATTCTGATTACAGTTTCAGAATTAATATATTCATTATGACCCTTGATTAGTAAACTAAAAGAACAACTATTTCTATCAATTTTTCTATTCTTTCATTCACTTTCATGATTGATTCATTCTCTATCTGCACAGTGTGATGCTCCTCCTCCTCCTTGTCCTCTTCCTCCTTCTCCACCTACTCTCCTTTTTTTCTTCCTCCTCCTCCTCTCCCTTTGTTATCTCTTCCTGTTCTTCTTTCTCTTTCTTATAACCGTCTTATTTTCATCGTATACAAAACGATAGTCTCTCTCTCTCTCTCTCTCTCTCTCTCTCTCTCTCTCTCTCTCTCTCTCTCTCTCTCTCTCTCTCTCTCTCTCTCTCTCTCATAAGATCATAAGTTTTGTGAGTATTTCCTCACGAGAGAGAGAGAGAGAGAATTTATGGTTAAATAAAGTTTAATTTACACACACACACACACACACACCTACTACTATTACTACGACTACTACCTACTACCCTTACTACTACTTCAATAACAACATTTATGACAACAACAAAACAAAACGATAAAACTACTATTATTACTACTTCTATTACTATTGTTGACTCGTAACGCTTGTTCACCCCTAACTACTACTACTACTACTACTTAATCTTAACACACCCAGCATCACTCTTCACCGCCTCCACCACACACATTCCCAATATTAACACAGATTCTCAAGTCTATATCTTTCTTTTAGACGAATTTGTAGTGTTATATACCATCTTTACCGTGTGTGTGTGTGTGTGTGTGTGTGTGTTACCTCGTTCAGTGCAAAGAGAACAGCAGTAAATAAAAAGAACGAGTGATTATCGGGGTAGATTACAAGCTGCTGCTCCTCCTTTTTCCTCCTCCTCCTCCTCCTTCTACTCGCCTTCTTTTCTTCTTCTTCCTCCTCCTTGTCCTCTTTTATCTCTTCCTGTTTTACTTCCTCTTCCTAATAACCATCTTATTTTCTTCGTATACAGCTGCAACTGGCCTTGGAACACGTGGCGCGGGTTACGTCGTCCCTCACAGCTCCGCATCGCCTCTACACCTACGGCTCGCTACAGTCAGATGGTGCGGCTGGTGATGCGGTATTCTCGCCTGATTTGCCGCCGCCTCCTGGGGGTTGGGGGGGTCGTCGGCTCCGTGATCACTCTAGTTCCACGTTGTGTGAGCTGTCTGCCATTCTCGATGCCGTTAGTCTTGTTTGTCAGAAGGGGGTTAATGCTGTTATTGTGTGTGATTCTAAGCCTGCTTTGCTGTCCCTTTCTGCAATTCATCCCACTCACCTTTTGGTTGTTCAACAAATTCTCTCCTTCCTGTCTTTAATGAGTGATCGTGGTTTGTGTGTGAAATTTATTTGGGTTCCTGCCCATGTAGGTTTACGCCATAATGCCACGGTTGATCGCCTAGCAAAAGAAGCCTGCCGTCTTCCACATCGTGATGATGGGCGTCCCCTCTCCTTGCCGTGCTACCTCTCCAGAGTCCGCTCAGCTGCCTTCCTGCCTGAACACCGCCGTCGTGATGTCGAGAGGCCCTTCAGTGTTACCATCTCCCACTACGAGTCCGTTTGCCGTCACAAGTTCATCTACCGTCGCCGTGGCCTCATGGTTCGTCGCCACAACGTCGTTTCCGCTCGTCTGCGGCTGGGTTACCGTCCGCCGTGGCAGGTTGCCGGGGTGGAGGGCGGGCCTTCCTTCGCTGAGTGTCGCCTGTGTCAAGCTCCTCTCGCCAACACCATTGAACATTACTGTCTGGCGTGCCCGACTGTCCGTCACCTCCTGCCCCAGGGTTTGCCGCTGGATGCTGTCTGCCGTCACCTTCTTACAGACAACGCACTGGACGACATTTTAGTGTGTTATCCCCGCTTTGGGGGGTTTTCATGATTCCTTGTGTGTGTGTGTGTAGGTATTCCTGTGGGTGTGTTGAGTGACTGTAAGTGCGTATGTGTGTGTATAGGAACTGTTGGGAATTGTTTGCTTCAGTTGTTTTGTCACTTGTTTCGTTCTTTTCGCTTTGTTCCGCTTGAAGGTATATGTAAATTTATTACTAGTATTTGTTTGACGTATATGCGCAATGAATTAATCCAATCCAATCCAATCTCTCTCTCTCTCTCTCTCTCTCTCTCTCTCTCTCTCTCTCTCTCTCTCTCTCTCTCTCTCTCTCTCTCTCTCTCTCTCTCTCTCTTTCTCTCTCTCTCTCTCTCTCTCTCTCTACGGTCGTTATAGGGAAGGCAGTTAAATGAAGAGGAAGAGGAAGAGGAAGAAGAAGAGGAAGAAACAGAAGAAGAAGAAGAAGAAGAAGAAGAAGAAGAAGAAGAAGAAGAGAGAGAGAGAGAGAGAGAGAGAGAGAGAGAGAGAGAGAGAGAGAGAGAGAGAGAGAGAGAGAGAGAGAGCATCCAGCCCCCACCCAACCCTAATAACCCACGTCTACCCCCTCACCCACTCCCCGCCCACGCCCACCCCGCCCACCCCCGCCCATTATGTCGAAATTGAGAGTAGGCCTACTGAAAGCACCACCACCCCACAAAAAAACAGCCCTAAAATCTCTCAAAATAATCACAAATTAACCCCAAAAAAACACTCAAAAATAGCAAAAAAAGGGAGGTTTTGACGTTTATGGAGTTATATATTACTTCATCTATTGTCTATCTATGGTAATTGTATATAACTTACTCGATTTCTTAGCTGTGTCAAGAGAAACATGGAAATATACAACTACTTTTTGCTCCAAGTGTGGGTAAACATGATCCGGTCGTCCTTGTTTCTCTGTTAATTTTCGTGTTTTTCGTTCGCTAATTCGCTTTACTTTGACGTTTCTGGGGTTAGAGAGAGAGAGAGAGAGAGAGAGAGAGAGAGAGAGAGAGAATATTATCCTACTACTACTACTACTACTACTACTACTACTACTCTATTTAAAGTAGACAGCGGTATTTCACAGTGTTTTAGCAACTGTACTGGCGTATTAAGACGATTTTTACTTGAAAAAGCGGTGTATTTGAAGTAGACAGCGGTATTTCACAGTGTTTTAGC
The DNA here is from genome assembly GCA_020233015.1 of Callinectes sapidus. NCBI lineage: Eukaryota > Metazoa > Arthropoda > Malacostraca > Decapoda > Portunidae > Callinectes > Callinectes sapidus. Next base: position 11,150,014 of record CM035191.1, read on the forward strand.
AACTGTACTGGCGTATTAAGACGATCTTTACTTGAAAAAGCGGTGTATTTGCAGTAGACAGCACTAAACTCTTTATATTTCAATTAATTCATTGGTAGTCTTGGCAAGCTTTTTCTTGACATTTCTTGATTGCTATGGTGTTTTGCAAGTGTTTGATGACTTTTTTTTATTAATTTCCTTTGTTGTAATAACGCTTTTGTGGTATTTCTTGATTTTGTGGGCGTTTCACCAGTGTTAAATGATCTCTTTGCCTGTTTTGCCTCGTTTCATTCGCTAATTTATGGGGTATTTTCGTTAATTTGATTTTTATTGATGTTTAAGGTGTTTTATATTAACTTTTCCATTGTTTATCTCTATTGTTTCTATAACCTACGTGATTTCTTAGCGCATATACTGTGCGAACATTGAATTAACAAGATAGAACTACTGTCTGGCCTTGTTTGCCTGGTTTATTTTTGCTATTTTTCGCTCAGTAGCCTTACTTTTGACATGTAAGGGGGTTTATATATATTTGTCTATTGTCTATCTAGATTTTTTGCCTATAACTTACATGAATTATTAGCTGTGTGAAGAAAAATAGAAAAATACAATTACTTTTTGGCCTGAGTGCTGCTTGTAAGATCAACCTCTTTCTCGGCCAGACATCAGCAGGGTGGGAGGGGTGGGGGCGCTAGTGTCTGTCTGCCGAGCCCCTGAATCAGTGGTTTCTCAGTACTCCGTGGGTTAAGGTGTGGGTAGATTAGCTACTTTTAACCTATTGAAAAGCTTCTGGGTGGGGATTTTAAGCGTTTTTACCATTCCAATGGCATAGCAAGACGATTTTCTCGGGTTAAGTGTTTGGTGAAAGTGACTATTGAGATTACAGGAGTGTTTTACCATTCTAGTGACATATTAAGACGATTTCTACGGTGACTAGCAGGATTTGAGAAGTGCTTTTAAGGGCAGAATAAGTGTCCAAGTCATCTAATTACTGCACTGAAGCTGCAACATAGAGTGACAGAAGGCAGACTACGCTATCAAGGTATCTACAGCCCCGATGACACAAACTTTACACCGTGTCAGTGTTTATTTAGGCGAGTCATTCCTTTAAGGGAGGTCGGGGGGACCACAACAGACCGCGGCGTCATCTTTGCTTCTCATTTCATCGGTCATTTTCAGCCTTATCTCTCATTATTATAAGCTCATCTTGCCACAGTATGCAGCCATGGTAGTAAGCTTGCATATTAGCCATTCAGACATAGCTTTCGTGGTCAAGTTTAAGTTTAGTGAAGGTTTAAGTGAGATATTTGGAGGTTCGGGAGCAAAGCCCGGGCCGCCGCCGCCGCTTCCGCCGCCCGCGGCCGCCCGCTAGCCCGCCCATATTTAAGGATATTTTCATTTATGCCTGGACTATTTATTTAGGCTCAATAGTGAAATTTAATGCTTTCTATGAGTACTGTGGGCTGTTTTGTATGTCTGCCATGCGTGTGGGGGAGTGAAGATAGCTGTGGTTGGCGTTATGATGATCGTAAATAAGGGCGGCTTTTGGCGCCAAAATAATTGGAACGCCCAAGACCATTCTTTATTTGAGGCAGTATCAAGTTCTTATTAATTGCCAAAGATAGTCCATATCAAACTATGTTTTGTGCGTAAAGCTCAGTGAAATCAGTGGAGGTTAAAATTGTTTGCTAGCGGTGTTTAAAGTTGCATCAATTATTTATTTATCAGCCTGTAAATGATTTATTTCTGCCTCTAGATCACTCTCAAGTGTTAAGAATAATTAGAAAGGATTAGTCAAGTATTTGAAGTGGTTTTTGGTTCCTTTGAAATAGTAATGAGTGAGTATTTAATGAGTTTTAAAAAGGGTCATATTTTTATAAAATACTTTTTTCTAGTGGAAATTCTTTACAATTAGTGTTGTTTGGAGTTTGTTTATGCTTTGGGAATTAGTTAGAGTATTTATCCAGCCGGATTATGTCCAGATTTTTGGTCTGAAAGCGTTTTTTCGAAGGGTCATTTTTAAAATGGTCTCCCCTAAAATACGTACGTAAATATGGACAGTCAACTTAGAGCATGGGGCGAGGCTGTGACGTCATCAGCCGTGACGTCACAATGGCGGGCCCCTTCCTGCTGCCAATTCCTGACTTTTATCACCCTTATATAAGATGATTTACTGCATGTTTACCATGTGTGTGTGTGTGTGTGTGTGTGTGTGTGTGTGTGTGTGTGTGTGTGTGTGCGCGCGCGCGCGTGCGTGGTGCATGTGTTGTGATGTTATATTGTTTTATTGGCTCTCTCCATATCTAGCATTGTGAAGTGATTTTTCCAGGTATGTTAAGGCATGTTCTGGTATATACATCGGGTGTGTGTGTGTGTGTGTGTGTGTGTGTGTGTGTGTGTGTGTGTGTGTGTGTGTGTGTGTGTGTGTGTGTGTGTGTGTGCGTGTTTGTGATGCTGTGATACTGTTATACTTTTATATTTGCTCTTTTCATATCTAGCATTGTAAAGTGATTTTTCCAGGTATGTTAAGATATTTTCTGATATATACGTCGTGTGTGTGTGTGTGTGTGTGTGTGTGTGTGTGTGTGTGTGTGTGTGTGTGTGTGCAGATCTGATATCTTCTTGGGTCTTCCCTTATTTTCCTGTATTGTAACAAAATTAGCTGTCTATGTGAGTACTGTTTACTTATCAACATTATTAATTTGGTTCTCATCTCTCTCTCCAGCATTTCCTCCGCCGTCCCTATAGTTCCCCATGACTAGCCAGCTGATGCACCTTAATGTCTGCTGGGACGTGGTTAGACGGGCAAGGACAAGGTAAACTATTTGCTGCCTTGTTTATTTCCCAATGATTATGCTCTCTTTACTGTTTGACTTCTGATCTCCCTAAAATTTGAGAGTAAAAGTTGTTATTATTCGGTCATAAATTCTAACCTTGCATCCATCCATTAGCAGGACACAACCTTCCGTGTACATAACTAGTCTCTCTTCCTCAGTGACACTCCCCACTCAATTATCTCTTTCTTCCACTGAACATCCTCGCTGTCTTTCCTCTACTTCTTTCCTATACTGTACTTATCTCCCCATTACACTCTCATCACATCTAACCTCTCTTGTTTAAACTCATTTTGTGTGACCTTTCTTCCACAGCAGGACTCGGAGAAGAGGAGGAGTGACGAGATGAGAGGAATAGGAGAAGAAAATTAATATGAAAGGGAATGAAATCACTGAGCACTGGTAAGCACTCTCTCTCTCTCTCTCTCTCTCTCTCTCTCTCTCTCTCTCTCAGATACACTTGTTAACGCACACACACACACACACACACACACACACACACACACACACACATAACAACAAGTAACAAGCAACAAACACTACTACTAATAAAAACAAACAACAATATATCCTTCTCTTCTTACAAACACCACAAAATAACAACAATAACAATTAAAACAAAAAAAAACTAAGCAAGACGAAGCCGAGGAAGATTGCAAACATTCAGACAGTTAGTTGAATAACCCAAAATTAACACAAACCCGATTAAAACACATTAAAAACCACCAAATTATAACCAGAAAAATACCCAAACCCAGAAAACCCCTTCAAAGTAGCAAAAATAAGGAGAAAACAGTCAAACATAGAAAAAAACTACAAAAGAACTCCCGTATAAAAGACTTAGCCCATGTTTACCTCATCACGTTGGGGTTTGAGAGAGGAGAAACTGGAAGGGCTGATGTTTTTTTGCATTTTTGTCCCTTAATTCTTTTCCCCGGTATCAGGTGAGCATCAGGGCAGGTAGATGAGGGGCAGACAATGCTTCACTGTCATTTATAAGGTGATACGACCCTAATAACAGGAGATATAAGGGTCATATTCAGTTCCGGTGTGTGACAGAGGGGGAGGGAATGAACATTTACGGGTTATTTCATCTTTCTTGTATTTTCAGGTTCAGAATGGAGAATAAACGTGAAGATTCCTTATTTGTCAAGTATGCCAAGGTTGTGATGGTTGTGGTATTGTACTGGTGAGTGTGTGTGTGTGTGTGTGTTTGTGTTAGATTATGTTTTGGGGTGTTTAAGAGGGTTTTAAAGTGTATATTTGCCTATTTGTATGTTATCTAGTTGTATTACACAGGTTAGGAATGGTGTTTATAGTGTCCTGTCTTCCTATCTCCATATATCCAACATTTCCTTGAATTTATGTACATTGGATGGTGTAACAACCTCCTCTTTTAATTAATCCATTCCTGGTGTCCCCCATTCTATATGTGGAAAACTGTACTTTTTTGTATCCTTTAAACACCGACTCTTTCTGATCTTCCTTGAGTGTCTGTCCTCTCATCTGTCTCGTTTCTTCCTCTGACTCTTAGGTTAGGAAGAAGAAGAAAAATTAATATCTCTCTCTCTTTCTCTCTCTCTGTCTCTGTCTCTGTCCCTGTGTGTGTGATTGAAGAAAAGAGATCATTTGCCAAAGAAGAGAAGGAGGAAGAAACAAAGAAAAAGAAGAAAATTTACTCTCTCTCACTCACTCTCTCTCTTTCCTTGGCAGGGTAGTGTCAATCTCCATGGTGTTTGTGAACAAGACACTGCTGGGTGGTGGTTCGGTGGGCGGCAAGACGGACGCACCACTGTTTGTCACTTGGTTGCAGTGTGTGGTGACGGCCGCTGCTTGCCTCGTGGCCGCCAGACTCACTAAAATGGCCCTAACCTTCTTGCCTTCCCTGACGTGGGGGGCCATATTGAAGCGGCCACTGTTAGGAAGGTGGGTTTAGGAGGGGGGGAATTATTAGGTTAAGGTTAAGAGGGTTTTTTTTATTTTGTGTGTTTAGAAAACATTTACGCACATGACCATACCTCTCTCTCTCTCTCTCTCTCTCTCTCTCTCTCTCTCTCTCTCTCTCTCTCTCTCTCTCTCTCTCTCTCTCTCTCTCTCTCTCCAACTCCCTCTCAAATTAAAGATATCTCTAATTTTCTCTTAACTTCTGTACTTAAAAAATAGTCAGAAACCCGAATTTTTTTGTGCACCACAAAGTTCATGTATGTATAACTTTGCACACACAACACCTATGTATGCAAAACTTGTTGTACACATAGACCAACCATCCCCGCACACACCCACACAACCTGCATTGCCCTACCCACCACCAAATTAAAGTTAGCTCACTTTCTCTACAGATTTTGCATCAACGGATTTGCGTGGCCCAAGATTCTGAAGATATCTTACAAGCGGTCTAATTTCTACATCAAGATACGGCCGGGAGAGAATTTGAGACTTTCGAGAGTACTGTGGGGTTCAAACTGACCAATCACAGGGCAGCTAAGAGACTGTGGAAGGTCTGCATTGAACACCTCACTTTCTTCAGGTGATTATTTTAGATTAAGTTCGGATTAAGGTTAAATCAGATTAGGTTAAGTTAGGGTGATTTTTTTTTGTTTATTATGTTAAGGATTATATTAGGATAGGGTGTTTTTTAAGGAATTGTTAAGGGTTTTTAAGGGTTTTTTGCTTTTTTAGGTTCTGATTAAGGTTAGTTTAGGTTTTTTTTATTTATTATTTTTTTTCAGGATTAAATTAGGTTAGGGTGTTTTCTAAGGAATTTTTAAGGGTTTTTCGCTTTTTTTTAGGTTCAGATTAAGGTTAGTTTAGTTTTTTTTCAGGATTAAATTAGGGATTATAATTATTAGGTTAGGGGTTTTCTAAGGGTTTTTAAGGTTTTTTTGCTTTTTTAGGTTCAAATTAGATTAGATTAGGTTAAGGTTTTTTTTTCAGAATTAAATTAGGTTAGGGGTTTTTAAGGGTTTTTTGCTTTTTTAAGTTTGGATTAAGGTTACATCAGATTAGGTTAGGTTAGATTAGGGATTTTTATTTTTTTTTCAGGATTAAATTAGGTTAGGTGTTTTTTAGGGAATTTTTAAGGGTTTTTAAGGATTTTTCACTTTTTTAGGCTCGGATGATGGTTAAATCAGATTAGGTTAGGTTAGTTTAGTTTTTTTTTGTTTATTTATAAGGACTATATTAGGTTAGGTGTTTTTAAGGAATTTTTAAGGGCTTTTAAGGGTTTTCTGCTGTTTTAGGTTAGAATTGTTGTCATTAATTCTTTTGTGGGATTATTTTTAAATATATAAATAAATTAAAATACATCTTCCACACCAAAATGTACTTAACCTAATCAAAACACACTCAAAAACAGACAAAACACACACAAACACTCAAAACATATAAAACACATACTGAATCCCACCAAACCCTGACCAAATCTAACCTAACCTCAAAACAAAGCAAAAAAAAAACCTCTAACTTAACCCCACCAAACCTTAAAACCTTAAAAAAATATATAAAAAAAAAATCCTCATTTTTACTTCCGAATGTTTGTACTTTTCTCCATATCTCCCTCCACAAGCCACCTCCACTTTCCTCCACCTTGGTAGAGTTTCCTCCATCTTTCCTCCACCTTCCCTCCACTTTTGACCATCCTACCTCCACCCTATCATAGTCAAAATAGGCCTCACCTGCTCTGATATTGTGTTCTTCCTGAATATATGAACTTGGAGCCCAGTCTGGGCCACAGTCCTTGTCTTTGAGGGGTTCAGGAGTCATCAGCCTAAAACGATGATAAAATACATTAAAAATACATGGAAAACCATTGGAAAACATTAAAACTATATTGAAAAACATTGAAAAAGCAGTAAAAACATAGAAAACATAAAAAAACACCATTATAACAAAAGACCACGCAAAAAATACATTAAATGAAAACACTTTAATTTCGTCACTAAACTTAACGTAATCCTTAAAAATAAACAGAAGAACAAGTTAATTACAGTGTTCCTAACCGAACGTAACCTAATTCCTAAAAAAAATAAAGAAAATAAGTAAATTACAATATTCCTAAGCTAATACGACCCTAACCTAATAAATCCTTAAAAATAACCCATAAAAAGAGTTAATAACAATAATTCTTACCTAAAAAAGTGAAAAGCCCTTAAAAATTCCTTAAAAACACCTAACCTAATATAATCCTTAAAAATAATCCCACAAAAGAATTAATGACAACAATTCTAACCTAAAACAGCAGAAAACCCTTAAAAATTCCTTAAAAA
>CM035191.1:11187659-11197659 GCA_020233015.1 Callinectes sapidus
TTCTCTTCTCTCTCTCTCTCTCTCTCTCTCTCTCTCTCTCTCTCTCTCTCTCTCTCTCTCTCTCTCTCTCTCTCTCTCTCAGCTTACTGATATAATGTTATTTATTCTCAGTATAAACGGAAATGGACATGTGATGCGAACGGTCATGGTGGCCAATACATGCAAAATGGGCTATTTTTGAAAATCGGCGGCCACCAGATGTCACTGGTCGGTAAGAGATAGCTGAGCCTAGCAAGATATTAGCTATCGCGATTTTTCTGTATTTAACCAAGCAGTTGTGTGGCATCGTATCATTATGTACAAGTGAAGTAATATAATAGCATTTTAGCAGTACACTGGAAATCGTTTACCGTGATGTATCTTGAGAAACCAGGGCCAGAAATTCCATTTCACATTCTTCTTACGATTATGAATAAGATTAAACTAATATTGTGTTGTTCACCCGTTTAGCATAATCAGCGTGCACTCTTCAGCTAGAAAGGTACTCGTTTAGAGTGTATATTTTTTGACGAATATCAAAGTGAGGCAAATCTTGCCACTTAAGATTTAGGAGACTCTCCCTAATCCAAGACCAACAGCAAGGTGTGTTTTACAAGTTAACGTGTTTCAAGCTGGAGGGCGGGAGACCTCTGGGAACGCAGGACCACACGGGGTGTGTGGAAGTGGGGATACTGAAGCATGATCTGTGGGAATGACAGCAGACAGCACCGTGATGAGGTCCTCCTCGGATGAAATCAAGACAAACATGAGTCATAGATATCTGATCTCAGATGACTGACGGTCTCTGAGCTCGAGATCTGCTGTTGAACTATTCAATATTATTAACATTAAATATCCGCCAAAAGAGAAGTTGACACTTAAAACCTATATTTATTTTCCATACTCTAATGTGAATCAAATATCTAGAGAGGCCTGGAAGTGCTGATCTTGCATTTTCATTGTTTATAAACGCCAAAAAAAGTGAGATGAGAGAGTGCCAGTTTGTTGATTTTGGCTTCACATCTCAGGAAAATACATTAAAGAGAGAAATGTTTTCTCTCATCCTATATTTTTCTTGAGAAGCTTTTTTCATTACTGAACTCGTGCATGAAGTTACTTTGACACGTAACTGCTTTTATAACTTTAGGTAAATCACGGTAAGGATGAAGTCATTTTTGGCTCGGTTATCGCTTAACTTGTAGAGCCATGTGGTGGCTGAGCTTCATAAATAGCCCATTCTTACCACTAAGCCATCAGGTGTGTGTGTGTGTGTGTGGAGGGAGGGAAGGGTCGAGTCCCGGACACAAACCGCCCGCTTGCTGGGTCACATTAACGTCAAGATCAAGACCAAGACTACCAGGCACCAACTCAACTGAATGTACCAAGTCAATGCCCATAGCTTTATAACTCCGCCATGAGATTGCTGGTGATAATGATTGTGATGATTCTAGCGAGTAACTGCCAAGGGGGACTGTTTTCATGGCTGTTCAAGAAAAAGAAGGACGAGGACAGCCAGCAGGAGAAGACAGCGCCCAACTCAAATGGTAAGACACTCAAGTCCATATTCAGAAACGCTCCGCTCTTTTACTACGACTATTTTCAAAGACCACAGAGAGTACTAGCCGGGTTTCTGAGAGTGTTTTTGATGTCAGTGATATAGTAATCTCGTTCATTTGTCATTAGAACCATAAAAACACCCTTTAAAACTGGTGTCACTTAACTTGGAGGTGCAGTGGTGAAGTATTTCTGAATATGGACATCATTGTCACGGTTGAGTTTGGTTATTAAGGTCTACTGTAATCCTGAGATCAACGGTTTGCTTGTCCTAATGAATGCAAGTCACTTTCTCATATATGAAGGCTTGTGTTGTGTTGCAAGCTGGAGGGGGGGGGGGGGTTATGGAGGTTACATGTTCAAACTTGAAAAATTTCCCCCATATTTTTGTTCACTAATTTTCGTTGTTGATAGTGACAGTGATTACACTATATAGTAGTTAATGCGTGTCTTTGCTGAACCAGTTTACTTCTTGAGGATCATGGAAGTGATAAAATATGGTGCTTTATTTATTATTATTATTTTAAAGTGGTAGTATACAGTATATCATAAATTACTAACTTCCTCACCAGTAAACAGCAGGACTCAAGAAGGAAGTGTGGAAGGCCCTGCAGAAGCTAAAGAAGTCGCTACAGCAGCCAAAATTCCCTTTGAGATCAAGTCTTCAGATGAAAAGTTTTTGAAGGAGGCCACAGAGCTTAGCACCATCAAACTGTCAGAGTTGGATGTGTGTCACCATAGGGTAAATTTGTCTTTAAACCATTTTTGGTGCTAATAAGTTGCTCCTCATTATTCTCTACAATTCTAAGCATTTGTCGGGTGTGTCTAAGATGTATGAGATTCATTAGTAGGAATTGAAATAGCACTGCAGTAATTATTTAAAGCTCGATCGTTTGGTGATATGTTTGTCCGGGTTTCAGGTCATCCTTGCTCTTGAGAAGTCTTGTGGAGACCTGAATGAAGAGGACCTTTCCAAAGTTGCTGTGAATCTTTTGAACTGCCAGTCTGCCATTGAAGATCGAGCAGTATTTCCCTGTACAAGTGATATGGTAAGAAACTGCTGAAATTATATCTTCTAAAGATGTGTACTGTGAAATTACATAATTGTTTTTACATTAATCTCTTAAGTGGTATTCAACCACTTAAATTTTACTTTTCTGCCTGCTTCTGTATAAATTTCCTTTTTTATTATGACTTGAATTATTATCTTATAATTTTGGATGATTCTTTTTGTGGACTGGCATCCCTGTACAATTTTTTTTTTTTCGGCTTTTTGTTGTTCATGATCAGTACCAGCTACCACATACAAAAAAGTAATAACTTCTTGATCTGCACTTAAATTGTACATATTTTATAAAATTGGCTTCAAAATCCCCCTTTTTTTTTTTTTTTTCTTTTCTTTTTCTTATTACATATATATGTTTTTTTTTGTGCTGGAACTGGGTTAACCAATGTCTGGATAATATAGACTAATGTAAATTTTTTTGCAGTCTCTTTCTGATTGCACCAGAGACATGGACTCCAACACCTGGAATGCCTACCACATTGTGTCCAACCGTGCCCGAGCTGTGTGTTATGCATCCCGGCAGGAACAGTTTGGAGCTAAGACTCAGATGGCTGTGAATGTTTTGATGCAGACTGCTGAGGAACAGATAAAATCCATGAATAATTTACAGGTGAGTCAAAGGGCTGGAAATTGGTTCATACAAGGACATGATGTTTCAGAGCTGGTTATCTTCAACATTGTACCTAATTTGAGTAACTATAAACTATATTAATGCATAGATATGTAACTGTGGGTGTTTAAAAGTCCTAATTACTCTATCTTTATTTCCCAGCAGTGACATCTTTCAAAATCATTACTAAGTACTTGTATCAGACTGTTTTGTTAAGTGTGCGGAGAATCCAGATAATTATGATCACATCTAACCAGTACATACTTATACTTCATTTATATATGAAACTTAAATGACTTATCACTGTTATTCCAGGAAGGTCAGATGGCCTTGGGGAAAGCTACATCTGACACACTTGACTCTCTTAGCCAAGGTCATGAGCACCTGAAGCAGCAACAGCGGCAGCTCTCCACAGCCCACCAGCACGTCCACAGCTACATTTCACTCAATCTGAGGGAGCTGTCTAGAGAGAAGAAGCTGATTGCATCAGGACAGAGGGAACTTGCACTTATAACAGAGTCCATCAAAAGAAAAATTGGTGTGTTTCAACTTAAGACTGTTTTGTGTTTTGATGGAGAGTTTAGAAAGGAAAGTGAATGATAAGTGTGTGTGTACTGGTATGTATATCATTTATAGACAGGGAAGTTACATTTACTAATATTTTGAGATTTTTCCTCATAATAACTTCCAAAAATCTGGCTAACAAAGGGAAGCTGCAGGTTACATGTCTTTGTATGAAACATTTACTTTTTTCCATCATCTGAAACTTTCTTCTGTCAGCAATCTTATTATATTGAACAGCACATTCCTATCTTATATACTTTCCCAATGAGAATATTGTTGTCAGAGGAAGCAAAGCAGCAACTGGTGAGCCAAGAGGACAAGCAGAGGGCTGGCCATGATATGATTCTCCAGGATCTCTCCAGGATACAGGACAATGCACTCAAGATCTGGCAAAAACTTAGTAAGTATACTGCTGAGATCATCAGCAGTGTCATTCAAACTCGGAGTCTGCTTTTGGACCCCCCTGGACTTGTAAGGCAACTAGGTGGGCTTTTTATATGCTCATTTTTTGCACTTGGTCAGCTTTCCCCTGATGTAAAGTTCATAGCTTTTACTGTCTATGCGAGCAGCTTAATTTATTAAAGATTTCTACCCTAGATAGTTCAGCTTCTAGGCACATGAAGCAGGCAGTATTGTAACTACTGTAATTACCTCATTACTCATACTTTTTATTTTTTACCTATTTTTTATACAATACTACCAACAAACCCAAATTAGGAAAAAGTAATAAACTAAGTGCTATTTCTGAGATCAGGTAGAACTTTTGTATCATTTTCATCTCAAGTTTCAGATAAAAGCATATGAAATGTATTGCACCGAATACTCTAGAAATAAGAAATATAAACCAAGTAACCCCTTTTATCAAGTGGAATTTTAGTTTATATTAGAATGTTTTAATGACACCAGATGCCAGCACACAAAACATTCTGCAAGCCCATGAAGAGACGGTGCAGCAATACAGCCGCCTGACAGACGACATGCAGCGAATGAATGCCACTGTGCATCACCTCATGGATATGCTGCAGTCTACCAGGCAGGGGGTGGAGGACCAGCTGTCATGGATCACCTCCCTGGTCGGTGGCACAGACAACACTGTGCAGAAGGTGTACACTTGTGTCCTCCATGCCAGCTATTTCTTGGTGGGAATGATCTCTGCAACATTCCTGCAGGTGTGAAATTTTATCTTTGCAAGAAAGTAAGCATGTGAAAATAAAGCAAACTGTAAGAAACTATCAGCCCTTCATGTGGCAGTTCCAATACGAAACAAGACTCCTATTTCTAATTATTATCTTTACCTATGAATTTGTCTGATCTTTTAAAGCCAGATTATATTGATACCCACAAGTTCAGCTCTCACTTACTGCTTGAGAACCAATTCCTTCCTAGCTTTTTAAATCTGATCTTGTATATTGCAAGAGTTTTTGGCAAATAGTTTTACATTTTGAGAGATTATCTACTATGCACAAATTATCATTCAAAGACTTCTGTGGTCACTGTTGCTTAGGGGAAGGGGAGACTGTGCTTGTGCTGTTGTTTCTGTTACATGATTAAGAGTCAGTTTTTTTTTTAGCTCTGCATGTGCGGGAAGGAATGTTACAGGTGGCCAGCACTAACATGGCCTTGTTTCAGGTGCCGTACTTGACTCGTGTGGCCATGGTTGTTCTGGTGCCACTCAATGCTTTCTCTGAGATCAAGCATGAAACAAGCCTACAGTTCTCCACACTTACCACTGTTCTGGCTCTCTGTATCATTGGTTAGTACTCTCCATTTTGAAAAGTTGTGATAAATGATGCTTATATTGTTTATTCCTTTGTTTTTACTCCTCAACAATGGTAAATTTTTTTTAATGCGTTTAGGGGGCCTTAGTTTTATTATCGTTGGCTTCTAGAATATTTCTTTCTCCTTGTGTCAGCAGGAATAAGAGTGTGATTGATGTGTATGTCTGTGTGTGTGTGTGTGTTTACAGCAAGGTGAGACAGGAAAACAATAGCAAAGAAATGAAGCAATACATACTAGAAAAAAAAGAGAGAAGAAGGGAGTAGAATTATGGGTAATTGAATATTATTCCTTTCCTTGCAAAGGGAGACAAACTTACTTTGTGTGTTTGTTTGTGTGAGAGTGATTGCCGGCCAGTGTAAGGGATTGCTAGCTTGGAATGTTGAATAGGTAATTAGATGTCTTATTTCAGTGAACCTGGCATTTTCCTGCTTATGGAGTCTGTATAGGCATCACAAGAAGTCCAAGTGTGAGGAGAAGTCGTTTCTTCACCTTACTGGAAGTGTTCTGGAGAGGACACAGGAACTGGATCACCACTTATCACTGGATCATGACGATGATAGGTCACTGTAAACTCCTATATGATATAGTATATGAAGCAGACAGCCGTGAATGGGATATGATCCTTGGGTCATTTTTAGACGTCATGACTCATTGATTTGATATTCATGTCATCTTCCTTTTGTTTCTTGCTGAAGGAAGAAATGTATCTGAAATCCTTCATACTACAATATTATTCAGATAGGAATAAGGAACTGAAGATATACAATAGATTTTTGTATATTTCCAGATCTGCTAGCACCACCTCCTCATCTCCATCATCATTGTCATTACTGAAGAATTGTGATTTCTCCAGTGATGAAGAGGAACCCTCTCAACCCTTTCCTGTTTCCCCATCAAGTACCTCCTACCTGAGAAGAAGGTCAATAGACAGTCAAAAGCTGTAGTGTGGTGTCATGCCTGCTTGTAAATAAACATTGTCTGAGAAGAGAGAGAGAAATGGTGCAAGTCTTTATTTTTAATGATCTGTTTATTTCAGGGTGTATAGCAGCATGTTCAGTGGAGGTAAAGCAAGTACACTGGAAACATATAAGGAAGATGATAGTATAGTACAAGACTCGGACCAAGAATCAGAGCACGTCGTAGCAGAGAAAGACGGAGAGCTAGACACAACGGCAAAGGTGATAAAGCTTTCAAAAGATGATCTTAAATGTAAACTATTCACTTGAATTTACCTGAATACATTGATTAATAATAAAACCACACTTTCCATTATTGTTGAAAAATTATGTCAGGTTTATCAAGTGACAAGTATTTTGATTGGCTCTGTGATAAGCAAAGACTGGAGGTATATGTGACTATATTTTAAAGTTTAAAGAAGATTGCTGCTTGTTATATTTTTGGATTTCCTAATAGATATTGATAGTCATTTTGAAAGTAACTGACAGATATAATTTGCCTATTTGGCCTGTTATTATTATGTTGTGAATCATTTCAGACCTTGTCCAATGTTCGCTGTCGTCTTCTTGACCATATCAACACTTACCAGCCCAGGGCCTTTCACCACAATGTGTCAGCCAACAATGGAAACAAAGCTTCAAATAGTCCCTTGAAAGAAGCTGTACTGAATAGAAGGTAATTCCTGTTTTGTTTAAAGCAAGCTTACATATAGATATAGTATTGGATGAAGGAAATTAAGGAATACTTGAAACATAAGATTTTTTATATAAAGGGGAAAAAGCTGGCCAAACATAAAGAGTAAAAGAAAAACAAAAAAGGCCAACCTGATTGCTATTCCTCTTGTATATTTGAGAGGGTTTGCCAAAAGAAAGGGATAAATGTCTTGAAACCTCCCTCAAGCCAAGTCATAGGAAGTTGTAAATACATAAGCAGGCTGGGAGTTCCATAGTTTACCAGAGAATTACAATAGACTAGTCAAGCATGCATAACTAGACACTGATTGGATGTGGCTGTATTGCCTTGAGTGCAGCCTGAGTCATGGTGTGGATTAGTTCAGGCCTTGGTGTTGTAAAGGGTTGTACATGAATGATATCTTTACAAAAGTAGACTTAAGATATTTGAAGCTTTGCCTTGTTGCTTTCCAGTACTATGTCATCAAAAAGTCTGACGCCACGGAAACTCTGCTCTTCTGTTTGCAAGAATGGACAGCTGTGTCGCAACATGGTCACAGGAGAAAGTGTGTATTGTCACAGACATGGTGGAAGCTCCAGGGAGACCACCCCTATATCAAGGAGAACCTCTCGGAGAAGCACTCCTCTCCGTACTTGATGGCATTAATTATGTCAGAATCTGGTGCTATTAGTGAAGCAACTTGTTTATTCTAATGCTTTTTAAATGTAAGTTAATCTGGGATTAGGAAATGTAGAAAAGTGTGATTTTTAATCCGACTGTATAAGCTCCTTTTTTTATTCTCTCCAATCTATCATATTTGTTTTCTGGAAGTGGAAGTAATTGCATTTGCTCTGCAGCAGCATTTTGTTTGGTGGCAAATTGACAAGAAGAATATGTGTTCATATCATGATATAATACTTTTTTTTTTTCTTTTTTTTTCTTTGTATGTGAAGTCTTGACATGATTGAAGTTCTTGTAACCTTTTATTACTTATTGGTAATGTTAAATTGAGTGTTTGATTTCATACTGTGAGGTGGGAATTTGTCCTGGCTTCCTCCGTCCACGGAAAGTGTCAGGCTGGCTTGCTTCTGTCCTGTTGTGTGCCTCTTTATGTTATGGGGAGAGCAAGTTCCTTTGGACAATTAGGCATTTACAAAGCTTTGGGGACATTGTATTATACATTCCAGATGAATGATATCTAATAATTTCATATTTGTTAGAAAAATATATACTAAGAAGTCATGTTCTTTAGAGATAAGTTGCCAAGTCTTATATTAATCTAAAGATCAATAAAGGTGAATGTTTCTTATGACTGGCTTTTGTTGCTGCCTCTTAATAGGAAGTGTTTACAGCAGCACAAAACATTTCATGTCATCTCTTCTGGTTAAAAGAGTAAGGCTGGCAGGCGGCAACAAAGGACGAGTCTCAGGAACAGAGACAGACAGTCTGCTGTAGGGAGCTTGGTGACGTGTACCCATGCTCTGCCCTCTCTTGGTTTTTCCTTCCTGTTCATCATTTGGGGTGGTTATTGTGGACTTTTACCTCCATCTTTCCTCCACTTTCCCTCCAATTTTTACCTCCCCTTTTTTTCCTTCATAGAGAAAAAAGGAAAAAAAAAATATATCTGCATTTTTTGTCGATTGTGTGTTTCGTTTTCATACTAAGAGTTGTGTTATTTTGTCTAATATCTTTCTTTAAAAGTTACCTCCATGATTTTGCCCCTATAGAAAAATACCTCCATCTTTCCTCCACCTTTCCTTCAATTTTTATCTCCCTCCCTCATCTCCTTCATAGAGAAATTTGTGTTTGAAAATATAATCTCGGTATTTTTAGGTCATTTTTTGTGTTTTTTCATAGAGTAGGTCATGTTTTTTTTTCTCTTAATATCTCTCTCTTAAAGTTTCCTCCTCATTTCTGTTTTTATTGTTATTGTTGTTATTAATATTTTTAGAAGAGATAATTAGATATTGCTTTAATCATATAATCTCATCTAACTTAACCTAGAGAGAGAAAAAAGTGAAAATTAGAGCTAGCTGTAATATATAACTTCACATAACCTAACCTAGAGAGAGAGAGAGATTTTAACATTACAAACACTTTAGTACTACTACTACTGCAATCTTTTCTATCAATATTATTACTACTACTACTACTACTACTTCCAATGCAAACACCAATTTTTACTCTCCCAACACCAACAGTTTCTTAGCAATTAATGAAAATGTACAAAAAAATTTCCACAGGCTGTAATAGAAAAAGTCATATTTTCTCACACTAATTATAGCTCAATCTTGACACAATTCACACACAATATACACAGAAGCACCTCCAACGCACACACTAAATTTTACTATTCCAACACCAATAGTTTCCTACCAATTAATGAAAAAGTACAAACATTTTTTATTTTCTCAGCGGGCTGTGATAGAAAAAGTCATATTTTCTCACTAATTATAACTCAATCATGACACAATTACCCCACACAATATACACCAAAGCATCACCAATGCACACACCAAATTTTACTATCCCAACACCACCAGTTTCTTAGTAATTAATGAAAACGTACAAACATTTTTATTTTCTCGACTGGTGACTGGCAGCCCCTTCACCTCCGCTACGCTGTCCACCCAAAGACACTAGTAAGTTTATATCTAGCATTGTGATGTGATTTTTCCCGGTACATTGAGGCCTTTTTTGATATGTACATCGTGTGTGTGTGTGTGCAGAGTCAGTAGGCTGGAGATTATTGCTGGAAATCTATTGTTATATTTATGTTTCATACAGGACCTGCCACATGCAGGTCTGATATCTTCTTG
>CM035191.1:11202659-11224666 GCA_020233015.1 Callinectes sapidus
CGTTGCTGAAGAAGTAAGTCTAGTCAACAGGTGCATATGTTGATTTCAAGCATTTGCAAGAGTTATATACAGCATGAAGGAATTGCTGGGGTGAAACCTCGACATATAAAGATAGATGAGATAAATGTCCGGTAGTTTTGGATAGTAAGGGAAAAGCTACAAGTAGTTATGCATATAAATGGCACTTCCTCTTATCATTACCATTCGTAAGTTTATCTAATCCTCAAGTAAAGGGATTCCAAGGTTCATTAAGTTCATCTGTCATGTTGCATAACAACCAAGGATTACACAACTGATTATTGTCAAGATCTCAAGAGTCACCAGAGATATGATTAGATAATTTGTTGATAAGTGGTTTGACAAAGCTGAACAATGCTGAGCCAAAGTAAAAACTAAGTAAAACTAACATGGGCAAGTTAAAAGTATGAAGAAAATGATATGGAAGAACACTTAGAAATGCTTACATAATCTCATCTTATCCAATGTGGCTTCTAGTTATGAGGATCATTGGAGACTGTTACCGACATGTTTAGGAAGTTGTAATGTAAATCTCTTATTGAAGTCGCAGAGTACTTACATCTGACATGGTTTTGAGATCATTATTAGGCTTCAGATAGAGCTGGCATATCAATTCAGTATTTGATTGTAATACCTTGAACAGTACATGAATATTGTATCCCCACCATCTTTTAGGTTGGCCGAATAGCAGAGGAGGAGTCCAGCCTGATGTATGCCTTTGCTGGCAGGAACAAGGAGAAGCTGGAACGCACACTTGAGAGTGCTCGGGCCAACACCGGGCTGGACCTTGCCAAAGCAGAGCTCCTTGTGGTTGATGTGAATGATGAAGAAAGTCTCAAGAAGATGGCAGCTCAGACCAAGGTGGTCATTAACTGTGTGGGACCTGTAAGTTGGACAGCAATGTATTTCTTAAGAGAATACAATAAGGGAATCCTTGTTTTATGTGTTTCTGTATTTTCACACTAGTGACTTTACCCTAAGTAGGTAATGTGGCACAGAACTTAATATACACAATGAAATGCACCTTATGAAGGGTAGTGACCAGACTGCAAGCTCAGGAAATCCTTGCATGCTTTTGTATTTCCTCCTTCATTCTCTCTCTCTCTCTCTCTCTCTCTCTCTCTCTCTCTCTCTCTCTCTCTCTCTCTCTCTCTCTCTCTCTCTCCTTATTAAACCTGACATTTTTCTTCACACAGTATCGCTACTATGGGTTGAAGGTGGTGAAGGCATGTGTGGAGGAAGGAGCAAACCATGTAGACATCAGTGGAGAACCCCAGTACTTGGAGCAGGCACAGCTGGAGTACTCGGAGGCAGCGCAGAAGGCAGGTGTGCATGTGGTGGGTTCCTGTGGCTTCGACTCCATCCCAGCAGACTTGGGGACCACTTTTCTGCAGGAGGTGTTTCCAGGTTGGTATTGTCTCTTACTTGTGTGACCCCTAAGCCCTTCAGTATCGGGATGCATTTTCATACTTATTCTGCTTATTTGTTGATTTAATATAGCTTCATAAACTGTTAGAGTAGTACAGACTGGCCATTAATCTTCTGACCTTCATAGACTCTTCTTAATGCCAATAAAGTTGTCTAATACCCAAAACTCAAGGTAAGAATGTGTTTCGATATTGAAGGGGGTGATAGCTTCTCTTGTGCTGTCTGATTGTTTATTGATTGCAGCTTATTTGTTTTATGGTTTATTTATCTGTGTGTTTTAACTTTACTAAAATTCCTTTTGCATGATTTGGTTATTGAAAGGAAGTGGTTTTATTCCAGTATTCATGTTTACTGGTTTTCTGCATTTACCAAGTTATTTACTGATTTATTTCTATATTTCTTAATTTTATTTTATTTATTTATTTTTATTTATTTATTTGTTTTTTGTCTAATGAATTGAGTTCACAGCATCTGATCTGACTTCCATCCACAGGAGATGTGAACTCTGTGGAGGCTGTTGTTACAATGGACGATGACTCAGAGGTAAACTGTGACATGTTTGATGTGTAATCCAGCAACAGCTTATCCAGTGAATTACTAGTGTAACAGCATACTTATGATGCGATATTTTGAGTTGTCTGTTGAAAAGGTACACATGCTAGATTGTAGAATATATCAAAATGTATTTGTGTGTAGGTCACTTCAGCATATCATCCCCAGATCATTTGGTTTTTTCTGGTGTCAAAGCATGGTGAGGACCATGATTTACTGGAATATCAAATATGTGGTATCCTCAGGGTAAGGCCTCCATCAACTTTACTACCATGGAGTGTGCAGTGCTGGGACTCACTCACAGCAAGGAATTGAAGGGACTAAGGAAGAAGCTTTTCACAACCCAGCTCCCCAAGCCTTCCTTCAGACCTGAGCCACGGTGAGTGCTTGGTTTGCTGTGTTGAAAAGTACAGTATTAAAACACGTAGATTTAGTGCAGAAATGGGTCCATGTTCTTTGTCATTGAATAGAATGTATTATGTGTTGTGTTTCCAGAGGTAAGCTGTTCTATAGTGACGAGGCAAAGCGGTGGTGTGTGCCCAACATGGCATCAGATCGCTCCGTCGTGATGAGGACTCAGAGGATCCTGTATGAGAAGGAGCAGATGAGACCTACCCAGTTCCAAGTTTACTTTGGCATGACTCGCTTCAATGCTATATTGTCCATCCTCTTTGGCATCTTGTTCTACATTCTCACCATGATTTCCTTCACCCGTAGTCTTTTACTAAAGGTGAGATACATGGAACACACTAACACAATAAGGTGATAATATAAATTTGGTTTTCATTCCCCTGTTATGGATGGTCATTATGAATCAGGAATATTTTGTGTTTTGAACCGAAGTAGCAATGGAGATACTGAGGTTTGTAAACTTCTACCAATCCTTAATGGTCAAATTTTGTCAATTCCACAGTATCCTGAATTCTTCACTGGAGGATTGGTCACCCGCCAGGGACCCAAACGCTCCGATCTGACAGGGTTGAAATTTTTGGTTGTGGTGACGGGAAAGGGCTGGGACAAGAAGCTGGAGGATCCTGCACAACAACATACTGATCCACCAAATGTCACCAAGACTGTCAAGGTTTAGAAGTTGCATACTCTTTCAATATGAACATGGAAAATAAGAAAAGTTGCAAGGAGAAGCTATCAGGCATACTTTTCTATTTCCACTTACTATCCATGCCCATAAATTTGTCTGATATTGTTCTAAGGTCCTCTAATGATTTAATACTATCTGATTGCTAAATCTACTCTAGTGGTTGATAATTCTGTTATTCTACTTGATGTGTTACATATAGATAACTTCAGTGGTCTTAAAACCATTATAGCATTATTGGAGTGGTGTGCTAATGTGATGACTGTCTGTACAGGTGAAGGGGCCTGACCCTGGCTACTTTGGCACTGCTATCCTCATCACACAGAGTGCCTTGACCATCCTGGAGGAGAAAGACAAGCTGCCACAAAAGTAGGTTACTACCATACTATAACATCTATTATAATCTTTATACCTCTGTATATATTTGGAGTTGTAATGGGTATTTTTTTCATTTATCTTTCTATTCATTTTTCTCTGAAACTCCCTTCCTGCTTCTGTATTTCCATCTTTCTATGACTTTACTACATTTAAGAGGGAGGTTTCAAGACATTTATCCCTTTCTTTTGGCTGACTTCTGAACCTGCAAGGGGACTGGTATCTAAGTGGGCCTTTATGTCTTACTTTTTATGTTGTCATTGACCAGCTTTCCCCTCTTACATAAAAAAAGAGAAGTAAAATATCTACATATATACCAGCCTGGTATTTCCACATGAGGTTATCCAGACATCTCACACACACACACACACACACACACACACACACACACACACACACACACCATTCAAATATTTTCCCCTGTCAGTCCCTTATGCAGAGAAATCTTGTGGACTACTCTGCTGTTTGTTGGCATTCCTCCATACAGCTATCAGATTTCCTAATGCACATTTCTTCCTTTATGACAGGGGTGGTGTGTTCCCTCCAGGAGCAGCCTTCCTCAAGACCTCCCTGCGTCAGCGCTTGGAGAAGAAAGGGATCCATTTTATTGTTGATGAGTAATAATTGTATGGAGATGTCCTTAAAGTCTTCCTTTTGATAATCACTTTTGTCGGACTGCTACAGGGTGTACTTACAATGTTTTACTTTGGTATATGTACTTTTCTGGGAATAGCTTTGGCTTTTCACATACTAAATGAGCTAGCTAATGCTAGTAGTGATCATGTTGAGTGCTGTGGCTATGAGTTATAGAACAATTTTATTGTTTTGCATATTTTTCTATTAGGAATTTAAAAGTTATTTTTGATGTATCTAACTATATGATATATTGAACAAGTAAGTTAGAATAAAATTAAAGCATTTAACTTGTATTGTTTTTTCAACCTGTGCAAGAGGAGTCCAGTTTGTAGCTCCTCCAGTATTTATAAAGGAACAAGTAAAGAAGTGTAATAGGAAAAAAA
This sequence comes from Callinectes sapidus, assembly GCA_020233015.1. Classification (NCBI taxonomy): domain Eukaryota; kingdom Metazoa; phylum Arthropoda; class Malacostraca; order Decapoda; family Portunidae; genus Callinectes; species Callinectes sapidus. The sequence continues at coordinate 11,207,148 of CM035191.1, forward strand.
ATCAGGTTTACTTCCTCATTTCAGGTATATTCCAACTTTTATGTAGACTGAAATCACTTAATAGTAAGCACAATGAATATGAAAATGCCTCATGATACTGAAGGTGTTAAACATCTCAATCTTGCTCATCTTTGGCAGTAATTTTACATTGGTTGCTGGAGTCTGTGACAATTTAATGAGTTACTTCCTGCAGCTGTATCCTATTCAATGCTACATAAAAGACTACTTGGTTTGAATTACGTAAACTCGAGCTGCCAAATAGGGGAGAGCCAGAGCATGCCCTTCTACCACTCTCCCACCTCTTGTGATCCTTGGTGGATTAACTTATCGGTATTAAAAGTTCCATATGAAGGGTGGCCCATATTGTACCATAAAAAATCATAAGAGGATGAATGCTGAGGGGGAAAAGGAAAGTTAACAAGTTCCGTAAAGAAAGTTTTGACCTGACTTCTCTTATATGCTAAGCAAAATACCTTTACATGCGTATGTTGTACGTGGAAGTAGTTTTTAGTGATCATTGACTCGCGAGAAAAGCCATAATTGTTAGTTACGCATAAGGACAGGCATTTATTTCTCCCCACGTGCTATTGTTTAGGTTATTCTCGTCTAATCTCCAACCATGTATTAATATATACACCCTTCTCTTATACAAACTAAATATACCTAACAACGCAAGATTAAAACTCATATTACTCCAAATTGTCCATGAAATAGCTTATAATGAGTTGAAAATAGGTCATTGGAAGGCAAGGCAGGACAGTCCAAGGTGCGGGACAGCCAGACAGCCGAGTGGTGCCCAGCTGGCCTCCCATCAGTGCCGCGAGTGGTGACAGACGATGACGGCTAAATAAGTGTTTCTCCACCCTTGAATTTGCCTTTCCCATAACTAGTAAGTAATTAAAGCACTGATCATTGATTTCATAGGCTGAGGTATCAAGCAACGCCTCAATTACGGGTAGTATTTGTAGGTGTGGCAGTGGCTGATAACCACGAGGGTCACACAAGCCTTCCAGATGGTTGGTTCCTGGTGGTGACCTGTCTGCTGCCATCCCTGACTAGCAAAAACCACCAGGACTTCCATTCCAGGTGCGCTCTGCCATAACCTCTTACTGAACACCTGCTGAACCCCTGGAGTCTCCTCTGTAGGGCGACATTGCTGTGGCTTCCAGATGGTGTTTACTGCACCCAGTAAATTGTTATTTGGGGAAAAAAAATGTCCTGCTTCTCTCCTAATGACTCTTTCCTAGTGACGTGTTGCTTATTTTAACAGGTTCACCATGGCAATGTCACAAGCACATCGTCCCTCGGCCCTCAAGCAGCAGAACAAGAAACACAGACCCCTCGGCCACAAATCTAAGAGCAGTATTAACAAAAATAACAGAGGTGAGCTGCTTTCTTTCTCCTCCCGTGCGAGAGTTGACGAAGCAGTGAAATATATTTGACGGAGAGAATAAAAGCGTTTGTGGTTAGGTTAATCACTTATCTCAAACATCATTCCTTTTAATATTTAGCATCTTATTAATAGCATTCTTTTTTTCTCAATAGTCATATGCATATTTCAACACCTGTTCTAAAGACACATCTCACTCACTCCTCCAGGTAGAGTCAATGCCAAGAACTTGAGTAAAAAGATCAAATTTGAACTGAACAGAGAACAGCGGAAAAACAAAGCCAAGCAGATACGAGCAGCCAAGAAGGAAGAGACAGCCTTTCGGAAGCGTTCACTAGGCACACAGTTCAACCCTCCCTTCCTGGTGACTGTGGTGCCTCTCAGTCCCTCCATCAACCCCAGGAGTGTGCTTGTTGCTCTTGGGGAGGGGGATGAGGGAGCTACAGTGTGCACAAGTCCCCAGGGCATCACACACATCAGGTGAGAGTGGTGAGATGAAGTGTGAGGGGTGTCTTGTGAACTGTTTCTCTCCTGTCTTGTTGTTATTGTTTTATAACTTTTATCTTGGGATGTAATGGATGAGTGAAGGATTAGCTTTATTGAGGACTAGATAAAGGTTTAACTTAACGGTTCACTTTACTACTTAATTGATGTATGTTTACTAACTACATACTCGTTAACCCATTAAGTTGTGAAACACTAGAAAAGTATTGCTAGGGAAAAAGAATTTATGTATTAATTTCCTCAGTAATTCGTGAAGTTAGGGGAAAAGCTACACATCTCATTTAACAATTCTCAGACTCCTCATGAACTACAATCAGGTTTTCCTTCATGTTTCTCAGCTCTCAGCGGTTCAAGCAGAGGTTCTCATTTGTCATCCCACCGGCCAATGACTTGTATGCCATCTTGGACAGTGTAAAGGTGAGGACATAGACACTGATTGTTGTGAGTGCAAGAACGTCATCATGTACATTCATCCGCAAACCATGTTACTGATCTCGTTCGCTTCTTGTGTTTCAGGCTAGTGACACATTAATGCTGCTCTGGCCCGGGGAGGAAGAACTTGGTGGGGATGCCGACCTCCTCCTCTCCTCCATCATGGCTCAGGGGCTTCCTACTCCTGTCCATGTTGTCACAGACCTGGAGGATGTAGCTCAGAAGGTGTGTCTCTTCTCAATTTACCATTTACTAATCATACGTGTTTAGTAAGTAGGTTAAAGGAATAGGTGCAATATTTGAAGTCATCGTGGATTACGTGGAAAAATGCAGAAGAATCATTGGGACAGGCAAATTATTGCAATGGTTAGTAGAGTAGAGGTTGGGTATTTCATACAGAAGCAAAGGCTGAACAGGGGCATTGGCCAGTGGCTATACTTGTGATATAAGACAGTTAACGTAATGACCAAAATAAAGGTGTATAATAATAACCAATACCTCCAGTCAAAATTGTAATGCCCAAACTCCTGAAGTGTATTACAATGCTCCACAAGACTCTTCCTTTCTACCAGGGGTTGGCAGCACTAAGAGTGTGAAAGATGTGTGTGTGAATGTGGTGCTTTGTCTGGGTTGCCCCATGTGGGGTTGCCAGGCTGATATGTAGAAGTGTAAGCTTTCCTACTGTATAATATGAAGAATGTTCACCCAGTTGTCTTGTTAGGAGGGAGCTGTAGGCCAGGAGATGGATACGGATGAATTGGAGCAGGATCTTGGCAGCAAGCTGTCCCTCAAGCCTCAGCCAACCCACTTCAGGCCTCATGTATATCTTGTGTGTTACTTTCATAAGAGTGTGCAGGGTGTGGACTTGTGCTGACATGGAGAGTCATTGTACTTTGATTGATACACATCTTAATGACCCAGCCCACCCACCTCTAACCATATTGCTAACAGTAAAAAAACTGATGTATCAACCCCTTCAGTACTTGGACACATTTTTACTGTGAGTTTTAGGTCTCATTAGATATTTTATTGATATCTATGGATGTCTGAAGGTTAATGGCCAGAGTCTGTACCATTTTAATCCCCATACGAATTTCTGAAGATAAATAAAATCAACAAATAATAAGCAGAATGAATATGAAAATGCTTCCTAGTATTGAAGGGGTTAAAGTGGCTATTCTTGTTCTGAAGTAGTCATAGATGCATAACTTTTCTGATACTACTAGTCCTTTTTCCTTACCTTGAGAAAATACCTGACTAATGATAACAGTGTTCAAATTAACCCTGTGTGGTGTTTTTTATATTCATATTATGTTTTACGTAGATGTGGGTGTGTGTGTGTGTGCGTGCGTGTATGTGTTGGTATTTGGGTGTGGGTATGGGTGTGTGTGCATTGGTGTTGATATCTGAGAGTGTGGGAAGGAGAATGTTTTGTCTTGGCTACCCCTCCTCATGTGGTCACCATCCTGGTACATAGACCATTCCATTACAGATCAAACTTTATGACATACAACTGGTACAGACAGATGTGACTGTTAATATCCCTCAGTGACTTACAAACCCTATCCTCTCAAACAACAGAAGAAGCACCAGATGAAACAGAACTTGATCAAGGAGATAGAGACAAGGTTCCCAGGGCCTGCCAAGCTGCATACTGTGGAGAAACCTCAAGATGCTCTCCTCATTCTAAGACACATTGGTGCACAGAAGCAGAGACCCATCTTCTTCAGGGACAACAGACCACACATCATGGCAGAGAAGCTGGAATTCTTGCCCGAGGTGAAGATTTGATTGTTTTGTCAAGATTTTTAAGGTTTATTTGTTGTTTTATCAAGATTTTTATGGTTTATTTGCTTATTTTGCTTGTTTTGAATTGTTGGTTGGTTTCTTGAGGGAGATTTGGTTGGTAAAGGGTAAGGTTTCAAGGTGTTTTTGTGCTTGTCTGAGCTGGAGATTTTATTAATGTAGAAAATTTTTGAGGCATATTTGCTCCTGTATTTGTATGGATTGGAGGTTTGTTTCTGGAATGTGTTGTGGAATGTCATGCTTTAGTAATATATTATAATGTCACCAGTGATGAAAAAAGTTAATGCAAGTTTTCATCACAGCATTGTTCAGTCTGTACTATGATAGAATGACATTTTAACAAGCGTACTGAAGTTATCAAGTTATAAAAGGAAGAATAGTACTAAGATTGTGATTGGTTGTGACAAGTATAGCAGTAGTGAAAGTAACAGTGGTGGTGATGGTGGTGGTGTTGCAGGGACCCACAGGAACACTAAGGGTGCACGGCTACCTGAGGGGCAAGCCAATCTCCGTCAATGGGCTGGTCCACATTCCTGGCTGGGGAGAATTCCAATTGTCTCGCATCAGTATTTACCAGGCCGATCCGTATCCCCTGGACTGCCGCAACAAGGAAGACAACATGACTGATGGAGAGATAAAACTGCTAGCTGAGGCCGATCCAGACACCCAGGAAACCCTTATATCAACCAATGAGGTGAATCAACCAGTGTTCCTTGTGTCAATGAATGTGTAGCTTGGTAATAATTGTATTGCTAGTGTTGGGCTTGTGAATTCAGTCAGCTCTGATGATTGCTAGATATGTTAGGGTGATGAATTTTGAGATTTTAAGATGTAAACTAACTGGATGAATTTATTACTGACTTTAGGTTGACCCAATGGAAGGAGAGCAGACCTGGCCAACAGAGGAGGAACTTGCTGAGGCTGAGAAGCTCACAGCTCCCAAAGCACGCACTAAGCGAGTCCCCAAGGGCACTTCAGACTACCAAGCTGCCTGGATTGTTGACAGTGACAATGGTAGGCACATCGATGTACCAGTTTTACCAACCTCTGTTTGAATGTTTACTGCTGTTACACGTCATTAATCTAATTGGATATGCCTTTGAAATGTCCCTGCTTGTATATTTCCAATAGTGTTTATAGCTGTATAGAGTTGCTTGTTTGCATAATAAGAAGAATGCATTGGTGATGAGGATGATAATGATAATGGATAATTTTGATGCACCAATTATTATGGCCGTGAATGATCCTGCTTGTTTGTGTGACAGAGGAGGGAAGCATTGGCGATGATGAGGATGATGGAGACGACAGCAACATGGAAGAGTATGCCCCAGTTGATGCCATGTCTCAGGATGGCTGCGAGGACGATGGCAATGCTGAGGATGAGGAGAGTGACGAGGAGTATGAGACAGTGACAGTGACGGAGAATGAGGGTGCCAACTACGACGAGAAGGTGGACTATGGAGATGAGATGGGCGCCCTGCAGAAGATGAGAGGTGAGTTGTGGTGATGGCTGTGTGTGTGAAGGTGTTGTCATGTTATTGGTCAGGTCAGGTGTAGGTTACGAAGCTTTGCCTTTGTATTGTCATTTCCCTGATGTTTCTTGTGTTTTTCACTATTACAGAGGCCAGAGAAGATGCAATGTTCCCCGACGAGATAGACACTCCGCAAGACGTGGCTGCTCGGATCAGGTTTCAGAAGTACCGAGGTCTCCAGAGTTTCCGCACCTCAGTCTGGGACCCCAATGAGAATCTTCCCCTTGACTACTCCAGGATATTCCAGTTTGAAGACTTCCAGCGCACTAGGAAGCGAGTGTTGAGGGAGGAGATTTATGGAGCTGAGGTAAAGAGTGCATTGTTTTACAGTTACATTCCTGTGGTGTAGTGGTTACTTCAAGATATTTCAGCTTGAATACTTTTGCCGCACTAGGAAACAAATGTTGAGGGAGGAGATTTACAGAGCTGAGGTAAAGAGTGCATTGGTTTACTGTCAGACACTTTTGAATATCTTGGGGAAACATAATGAAGCTTTTACATTTACATTCTTGCAGTGTAGTGGTTATAACAAAGGTGACATCAGGAAAATTCTATGCATCAATAGTTAGGATAGACAACAAGTGAGTTTAAGCTTGAACAAATTCAGGTTTAAGAAAGATACAAAGGAATTAGTTCATAAATAGTGTTAGATGAATGGAACAGACTCAGTAACCAGGTTGATATGGAGGTTTAAAAGAAGATTAGAGTAATTTATGGACGGTATTGATAGGTGAAGATAGATAGACACATTTCATACAAGGACTGCCTCTTAATGACCTTACAGCTTCCTATAGACTCCTTTATTTTCCAAGTATATTTAAGAAATGTGATCGTGGCCATATACTTTTACTGCATGGAAATATGAACTGAAACGGTCTTTTTCTCTCTCTTTCTTTGTTACTTAAGAGAGAGAAGTTGGCCAAGAGTAACAAAACAGTGAAAATAAAAAGCCCACTAATGCATTAATCCCCATCTTGCCTTACAGCCTGGAGGATATTTGATGATAGATGTGAAGGAAGTACCACATCACCTATACAAGGAACACATAGCCACTCACTCCCCTCTGGTGATGTTCGGCCTTCTCCCACACGAGCAGAAGATGTCGGTGGTGAATTTCGTCATCAAATCCCACCCACAGGGCCACTTCCGCCCCATCAAGTCCAAGGAGCGCCTCATTTTCCACTTGGGGTTCCGTAGGTTTGCCAACTGCCCCATCTTCAGTGAACACACCACCGGGAACAAGCACAAGGTAAGGTGACTCCTGCAGGTAGCGTCTTGCAGTCTCTGTGTTCTTAAGCACTCTGTTCTCTCACCATCACAATTTTCCCTGGAGGGTAAATCATAGTTTTTATGTGTTCTTAATCTCTATCTTATCATTAGGTTAGGTTAGAAACACTCCCTATCACACATCAGAAATACCATAAAATTTGTCTAAAAACTAAGACATCATGAATACTGTGGTTTACTCACCACACATTCTCCCCTTCACAGTTTGCTCGGTACTTCCATCCAGGCAGCACTGTTGTGGCCACCATGTTTGCACCAATCACCTTCTCTCCTGCCTCAGTGATTGTGTTCCGGCAACGAGGGGACGGAGCGCAGGTGAGGAGGAGTGAAGGGAGGGGAAAAATGTGCCTTGCCTTGATTCTTGACATCAGAGAATATCACTAAACTAAGAAAGTGTTTATTATCGGCTAACTCAATTTTTCCCACAGGATTTAGTGGCTACAGGCTCCTTGCTAAGTGTTGACCCCAAGAGGATAATAACAAAGCGAGTGGTTCTGAGTGGCCATCCATTTAAGGTAAGTGTGCTGGTCATTAGAAACACCTAGAAACACTATACTATAAATCACATGTATATCCTACAGCTGAGTGATGGGACACTGCACCCACTGACTTTTCTCTTCCTGTAGGTGAACCGCAAGACAGCTATAGTGCGCTACATGTTCTTCAACCGAGAGGACATAATGTGGTTCAAGCCAGTGGAGCTGAGGACTAAGTGGGGACGCCGGGGTCACATCAAGGAGGCTCTAGGTGGGTTGACTGGCCTGTGTGTGTCTTGGGTAGTGGTGAAGGCATGAGGGAGTTGAGTGTTGATGATTTGTGTAGTATAAGTGTCTTGAAGTGTGTGAGGGGGCTGTGGCTCTTGGTGAGGCTGTCTCTAGTGCTGATCTGTATAGTATAAGTGTCTTGAAGTGTGTGAAGGGGCTGTGGGGTCTTGATGAGGCTGTCTCTAGTGCTCTTTGTATAGTATAAGTGTCTTAAGTGAGTTAAGCAGCTGTGGGTGTTGGTAGGGCTGTTTCTAGTGGTTATTTGTGTAGCATAAGTGTCTTGAAGTACTTTTATATTGTAGTGACCAAAATGTTGAATGGATTTGGTATCAAACTACTAAAAACTCACTATTTTTAATTCTATGTTAACTGTTGATACTTCTTACTTGTTCTGTCTCCTTCACCAGTTTCATGCGTTAGCCAATGTGATGTAGAGTATGCACAGATGTACCTAACCTGGACATTCTTACCCCTCACACCCCAGGAACCCATGGCCATATGAAGTGCTTCTTTAATGGGCAGCTCAAGTCACAGGATACAGTTCTGATGCACCTGTACAAGCGAATGTTTCCCAAATGGACCATGGACCCTTTTGTTGACAGAGCACCTCCCCTCTACACCTTCCATTCTGCCCACCTCTCAGACAGCGACGATGAGGAGGAGGAAACACAGCAACCTTCAAGAAAAAAGAGCAAAATGGTCAAATTCGTCACCTGAAAACATCATATTAGTTATATTTAGAGTTTATTTATTTTTGTTGTTACTTCCCATCCCTGCCACAACAACACTGATGGGACTGTCTGTCAAATGTCGTAATAAACATACAGGTGTTGTATTGTTGTATTTATTTCATGTTAAGCTTAGATTCTGGTGTGTGAGTGTGTTTGTATGCTAACCCTTTCAGTACTAGAATACATTTTCAGATTTTTTCTGCTTATTATTTGTCAATTTTCTACAGCTTCAGAAACTCATGTAGGGATTAATATAGTACAAATTCTGGCCATTAATCTTCTGACTTAATATACCCTTCCTAATGTCAGTTCAATCATCTAATCATATTCAAAACTCATTCTAAAAATGTGGCTCAGCAATGAAGAGGTTAAAAGAGGAACATACTATTACCTGAACTCATATAAGGGGGAGGAGGAGTATGTTTCAAGACATTTAATTCCATTCTTTTGGCTAACTCTTGGATCTGCTTGGGGACTGGCATCTGAGTGGGCCTTTCTGTTTAACTATTTTTCCTGTCCTTGGCCAGATTTCCTTCGACAATTGCTTGGGTGAAGTTTTATTTTCCTATTTCTAAGTCGTATATCATACACAAAAACAATTGTAGTGTGGTAATTAAAATTGTTATATTTTATACTTCAAACCTAGGAACACACACACACACTCTCTCTCTCTCTCTCTCTCTCTCTCTCTCTCTCTCTCTCTCTCTCTCTCTCTCTCTCTCTCTCTCTCTCTCTTAGCTTACTGATGTAATGCTATTTGTTCTCAGGATAAACGGAAACGGACATGTGGTGCGGATGGATGCCTGAAACAAGGGGGAGGGGGGGCACAAAACGTATATTTGAATGGCGCGCCACAAAGAAGCATCCTGATGTCATTACCATTTTGTCCAGATGAAGAGAGAGAGAGAAAGGGGGGCAACACACACACACACACACACACACACACACACAGAGAGAGAGAGAGAGAGAGAGAGAGAGAGAGAGAGAGAGAGAGAGAGAGAGAGAGAGAGAGTTACATTTTCAAGAAGTACTTGTACTTTGATTCGAGTACAGTACCAAAGTACTCGTACTCGAGTCCAGTTATAAAACTGTACTTGTACTTGGACTTGTGATATCATGTAACCGTATTCATACTTAAAGTACAAAAAAATGTACTCGAATGCATCCAACTGAACTGAACTAATTAATCGTATCTTTCCGTTTGTCTTTTCTGTTGACAAAAAACTTGAAGTATTATATTGAATAATTGACATGTTCAAGAAAAGTCATATTGCGGCAGTGATGTACAGTATTGAGCCAAACACAATCGCGTTACCGCATTACACGTCAGTGGTGTTTACTGAATCAGCTGACGCGCCGCTCTGCCACTGCCACTGCTACCCCTTCCGCTGCCACCCTGCTGCTGGCCGTCTGCTGCCTGATACTGCCACGCTGTCCTCATGCCCGGTGTTGTAGAAGTGCCTGGTCAATAGTCAGCTAGAGTTTGGTGGTTTCCAGTTGCCTGTGCGGCCTTCCCATGCGCCACAGGTCCCCAGATGGAGGTGCTGTACCACCAGACTAACCGCCTACTGCAGGAGGTCACGTCTCAGGACCTCATCAGGGTGCAGCGTGCCCACTCCGCTGAGGATGTCAGTCAGGCAGAGAACACTGTGGTGCAGAAGCTGGACGCCATACACGCGTGAGTCTTAGCTTGTATTGGAGGGTCAAGGGTCAAAGTTCATTACATCTGTTTATGTAATGGGAAGGTTTGTTAGTAGGTACTACATGAACAGTCACAGGAAGGAAATGTTCTTCTTTTCAGCTCTAATTTGTTTGGGTAAAGCTGCACAATAAGGCCATCTTCCCTTTTGCCACCAGTGCCCCTCCCTATGGGGATCTATTGGGAAAGTAGGATTTTTTTGGTGCAGAAAACCAAAATAGACAATAACACCATCCACTCCACAACACCACACTCATCCACCTCTTATCCCGCAGGTTTTGTGTTAATACATATAAATACTATTCCAGTAGTCTTTAGCAGTCTATTATGGATTTATAATTCATCGCAAGGATGAGGTTTGAAGGGAGGCAGAGTGGTAGGTTTGGTTAGTTTAAATTACATTTTTATCAAAATTTTAGAGATTTTATTGCAATTTAGTCAAATCTTGCCTCATATACTTTATTGGAATAAGAGGTGGATGAGTGTGGTGTTGTGGAGTGGATGGTGTTATTGTGTGGGTTGTATTGGTGATAAAACTAGCAAGTTGCAACCTGAGGCTGCAACCACTGCAGCAATATTACAGTTTGAGTTTATGGGTACTGAGCCATGTGTGGCAAGGAAAAATATAACTACTGAAAAAAAATGTAATTGTTTGCCTAAGCAAAATGTATATGTGGGGCTGACAGGACTGGGAGTGTAAATGAAGTGTGCATGAGAATGTGGTGCACACAGACATTATAAGGATAAGCTTTATATTGATTTGATGCCTACATGACAATGTTAATATGTTAGTACATAAGAAGTATCATGAACTTCCTTTCACATAATAATGTGGAAGATTTTCCCCTGCCAACACTTCCTTCTCTATCCACATATAACAATATTAATCACATTGACAGAAACTGCAATCGCTTGGACATCTTGATCAACAAGGAGCCGGCAGCCAGAAGAGCAAATGCCAAGTATCGTGTAGACCAGCTCAAGTATGACCTTAAACATGTACAGGTGAGCTCTCAGTTGCTTCTTGCTAAATTCTGATGTTTTTCATTTTTGTAAATCTACATAATTTTTTTTCAGTGACAGATCCAGGATCAAAATTTTATTTTTCAGACAGTTCTTAAGAATTGTAGCCCTTTTATAAAGTATGATGTGTATTTATATAGTATATTCCTATGGATATTCAGAAAAAAACATTAATATTTTAGACAATCTTATTACAGTTTTGTATATACATTGCAGAATTCCTTTGCAATGCTTCAACACCAAAAACAAATGCGAGTGCGTGAGGCCGAAGAGAGACAAGCTTTGCTCTCACGGAAGTTCACCACCAATGAAGACACGTCAATATTCCTAGACCCTGAGCTCCAGCATCATGATAAACTAGGGGTAAGGTGAACCAATACATTACTGCACTCACATTTTGTGCCTGGGTTTTTCTCTTTTTTTTTTATTAGTCCTGTATATTGTACCATATTGCAGTGACAGGGTTACTTATTGTGGCCTCAGATAGCTCTATAGGCTCCCTATTTAACTTGTTCAGTACTAGGATACATTTTTACCTCAAGTTTTAGGTAAGATTAGATGATTTTATTGAGATTAGGGAAGGTATATGGAGGTCAGAAGATAAATGGCCAGAGTCTTTACTGTTTCAATGCCCACATCAGTTGGTGAAACTTTAGAAAATTGACAAATTATAAGCAGAATGAATTTGAAAATGTGTTCCAGTACTGAAGAGGTTAAAGTTTTATATGGAATTTCCTATTTAAATGTGATATTTTATTTCAGGAAGCTAATCGTCACATGGATGAAATGATTGGTGCTGGTGTGAGCATCTTGCAGGGCATTAGGGAACAGGGTTCAATGCTGAAGGGAGCCAGGAAACGTGTCCAGGACTTGGCTAACACCTTGGGCCTCTCCAATACTGTCATGAGGATGATTGAGAGGCGGTCCACGCAGGATAAATACATTCTGTTTGCCGGAATGGTTATTGTGCTTCTTTGTTTGTACTTTGCATTAAGATACTTATGAAGACAACTGAACAGGCCTTGTATTCATTCCTTTATTGTAAAATCTATACACATTCATATTTATATACATGTTCATGGGACTTGGATATCATATTATGTTCCTCAACATGGTGCTTGCTGTCATTTTCACTGGTCATATTCATCTCTCATCTAGCACATACTGCACATGAAAAGCATCCTAATGACACTTCAGGTTAAATATAACTTGTTTGGGGACTGGCATCTTTTGAGGCAATAGTGACTGTTGATATTATGAAAGCAGTGTTCAATTTTGCCTTATCAAAGAAGCAGCATAGGTTGGTAATATCGGGATATTTGTTTTATTGTTTTATACTGTACTGCAGTTTTGTTATATTAATCATAAAATTTTCTCTTATTTGTTGCTTCAAATTCACATGGAGTTTCTCCTATGAATAGTGGAGAAAATGAACAAATATTTATAAACTTTCTCTCTTGTTGATTTATATGGCAGAGTATTTTAACATTTTGGGAATGGCAAAGAAGAAATATTTATCACTCATGTCATTTTCAGAACACATTTTGCTAAATATATTATTCACAATTTAATTTTAGAATTTTTGGTATACCATTATATTTTCATTTATCACTTATTTTCCCTCTCTCTTGACACTTCTCTATGCGAGTGCAAGATATTGCAAGATATTGGGCAGTTTTATTGACATTAGGAAGGGTCTGTGATGGTAAAAAGATTATTAGCCAGAGTCTTCACAATTCTAATCCACTCCAAAGTTTCTGGTACTGTATAATAACCCCAATTATAAGGCAGAATTTATGTGAAAATGTGTCATGGTACTGAAGGGATCAAGTGTCACACCATCACTGAAGGCTACAGGATCCATTTGAAAGTCCAAGAACTCTTTAAGGGAGAGCCTTGATGCCTTTCCTCCTTCCAGTTCACAAGGAGACTAAAGACCTCTTCATAATTCACCCTTACAATGTGCCATGCCATAGGGAAGTGTCAGAAGAGAGCTTATGTGATAGCTGGATTTGGGGCTGAGATGATGTTGCTGTGCTATCAGAGGAGGGAGGGAATTAGAATGCTTAGTTTGTTTCAGTTGAGTTTGGAGTGTCTTGGGGAGGGAAGGAGAGGGACTTCAAGAGATGCTGGTTGGTCTGAGAGATGGTGGGGAAAGATTCAGAGAAGGAGAGAGATTGGGAAATGATAGAAATGCTTGAGAAGTTGTATTAGGTAAGTGAGAGAGACACGTACACACTGGGGGAGGCTGAAATAGGTTAGGAGAGGCTGGGAGAGACAGAATTATACTAGACATACATACATGTAGATTGGTAGTAGTTGGAAAAGGGTGGGAGAGTTTAGGCTTTCAGTTTAGAAAGTATGTAGGCTAATCTTACTCAAAATCAGGTTTTACCTAAATAATTTCTTTTGAGACTTGCAAGAAACTATAATTAAAATATCATTAGTCTACACATTGAATACTGCGCTCTAGAATGCTCATCATAAACACATGCAAACTAAAAATAGCCCGTTTTACAGGAAAAAACCCCAATATGCTCATATGTGCATATATACTTCGGCTTTAATTTGCATCTAGACAATGTAAAGGATCCCTATGAAGGATATTATAAATCCCTATGAAGCCATGTCGCAGCGGCCGCAGGATCAAGATCAACGGAATGGGGCAAAGGTGAAAAAAAAACAAGGAATAAAAGCAAAAACCATAAGAAAATAAGTAAGAAAAACACAAAACAACAAAATGAACTTAAATAAATACAAAAGACAACTGGAGACTTATAAAAACCCCCGGTGAAGTGAGCAAGTAGCGGGGACAGCCGGTAGATGGAGGTGGCGCCGAGTAAACACTCAAAGAACAGTCACAGGGAGGCAGGCAGACGAGGCGGTGTTGCACTCCCTCCTTTCTGTTTTGTACCCAATACCCTCAACAGTACAATTCATTCCTAAGTACTGCAACTGGTACACGATAGAGCATAGCATAGGAATTAATAGCGGTGCATAAGAGTCAGTATCGGTGGTGTGCTTGTGAGAACCATTGCTTGTGGTCTTGCTGTCACGTAGTTACCAGACAGTGGGGGGAAGGCAAAGGAAATATGATAGTTTACTTGAATTGTGTCGAGGACTGATTGTGTTGTTTGGTGGGTGTAATGTGGCGTGCGTGTGGAAGCTGAATGGCTAAGACTAATGTGCTGTAAAGGTTGTGGATATTTGAAGGAGAGATTATTGGATATGTTAAGTTTCCACGTGTAATGGTTTAAATCTGGGCCTCTCTCTCTCTCTCTCTCTCTCTCTCTCTCTCTCTCTCTCTCTCTCTCTCTCTCTCTCTCTCTCTTATTAGTGAGTTGATAATTAACAGATAATGCTTCGATACACTAAAATTAAATCTACATAACTGCAAATCAATAACATGGGGGAACTTGATGCAAGGAACGGTAGGTATATGATAAACAAACATTGCTTAAACTTAAACAGAAAGCAAAGAAGGTGTCAATGATAGGTTTAATTCTAATAGGGATAACTAATAAGAAGGATTAAAAAAGATGGGAACTTAGTTATCATTAGGAAGGGAATAGTTGTCAATTCGGTACTTGAGTGTTGTCAGGCGAGGGAAAATGGTTAAGATGTATATAGTGCCATTCCTTAGTGCTGTGGTGCCAGTGGTGTCATATTAACCAAAATGCACAGATAGGCACCTGCTGTAGTTTCATTTCTGATAGGAGATAACTAACGAAAGATAAACACACACGACTTTCGACCTTGTGTGTGCGTGTATGTGACTACGTGTGTGTGTGTGTGTGTGTGTGTGTGTGTGTGCGTGTGCGTGCAGTGACAAGAGGTATACACATTCTTACAGAAGTGAAGTGCACATATAAACATTGAGCGCCATGAGTGGTTGGTGGAGCAAAGGGAGAAATGGCTTGGCTGCCCTGGGTCACATGGTAGGGCGGTCATGTCAAGGTCACAGTGGACGTGCTGTGTGCCTCTCCGCCCTGCCTTCCCACGCTCCTCGCTCCACGCCCCCCCTCACTGCCGCCCTTCACAGGTAATGTACATGCACTCGTGGTTTTATAATGGGATATGCACACTAGTGGTTGTTTTTTGCTGAATGTTTAAGAAATGAGTGAATGTTTCTAATCCGTGTTCATCCTGGATAAAAGGAAGCTCTCTTAACTCCTTCAGTACTGGGATGCATTTTTTAAGTATTTATTCTTCTTATTTGTAGATTTTATGCAGCTTCAGAAATTCAAATGGGGATTAGATTAGTACAGACTCTGGTCATCTCTAACGTCAATATAACCGTCTAATCACATCACAACTCTGGTAAAAATGTCCCAATACTGAATGCCTTTTCGATATGTACGTAGGAATTTGACTTTGCTGTGTGGCATTATAAGTTGATTATGGCAACTGTACGTGTCTTTACGTTGACATTCCTTGTCAAAAGAAATACGTGAATGTATGAAATCAGTGATGAATTATTCAGGTGTTGATAAAAGGAAGTTTTATTAATCTTTTCGATATGTGTATAGGAATTTGACTTTGTTGTGTGGCATTACTAGTTATTTAGGGCAACTATACGTGCCAAGTTAAGATTGCTTGGTTTGTGTTCATTTGAGGGGAAAATTGTCTTGTTGGTGTTAATAGGATTAGGAATTTTAGCCGTAGTGGATTGAGTGAAGAAATTATCAGTTTTTTTAGTGTCACTTTTTGGAAGATGGTGGATGTTGTTATTGTTGTTTTTTTCATTATTTTTTCATTGCCTTTTTTTTTTTTTTTTTTTAGCTTCATCTGTTTCCTTATTTACCTTGTATGTGTGTATTATGCATTACTCTTTTTTTGCTATTGATAGTTAATTTGCTCTGTTTTATTATTTATTTATCTATTATCATCGTTCAGTCTCTTGTGTTTGTTTGTCTTTGATCTATTTTCTTCATTAACACATACTTGCCTTCATTCGTTTAGTAACTTTCTTCTCTCCACTTAATTCTATCCATGTCATTTATTTGCATCTTTTTCTTATTTTACTCTTGTTTGTTCTATTTGTGTTTCGAAGTGTTGCACAATGTTGCATCATTACTCTGGCTACTGCTTGTGAATTCTCAGACAACCTTAGTTTACTTAATAAATAATATTCATATATAAGACATTTGATAGGTAGGTACCTGGTCAAATGACAATCACTGTATATTCATCCATTTATATTGATCTCATTTATGTTTGTGTTGCTTTATTCGTTCATTTGTATTTATTTGCTATTTTTTTTATTATATTTATCTACTTAGTATGTGTATTTCTTTATTAATTCCTACGTACTACTTTCTATTCATTCCTTTATATTTATCTTGTTTCGTATACCTATGTATTTCTTTATTAATCTTTACTTGGTGTTCCCATAATTATATTTATATATATGTACTACTTTCTATTAATTTATATTTATTTATTTATTTATTATTTTTTTTAATGCATTCCTACGTACTTTCTGTTCGTTCGTTCATTTATATATATTTCCTTCGTGTAACGAGGCTAATGAGGCAACAGTAGATCAACTGCACATAAAATATAGGTAATATAACTTCCTTTATGTACAGTTGATTTATTGTTGTCTCATTAGCCTCGTTGCAGTCTATGAATTTTAATGCCTTATTTACAACTATTTACTTCGTGTTTGTATCTCTTTATTAATCCTTACATGCCTTGGGGAGGGAGAGAAACATACCATCACACACCCACCCACCTACCCACCCACCCACCCACACACACACACACACACACACACACACACACACACACACACACACACACACACACCGTCTCGACATTCGGGTCGCTGGACTGGGAATTTGCGTAGGTGTTGAATCAATTGTACACTTTTGAAAACCCTTTAGTGTTGCGCGGCCTTTCACCTCGATCACCAAACGCATCTTGGGCTGCCTAGACACTTTGATTCATATTCAGACAACACCACTGCTCCTCCTCCTCCACTATTTCAAAAGTCTCCTTAAGTGACACCAATTTCAAAGGTTTATTTTATGGTTTTAATGATAATTGAACAAGTTTACTACAAAATCGATAGGAGTAACACCCATAGAAACTGTCGGCTTGTAATTTCAGTGGCCTTTGAAAATAGTCGTGGTGACAGAGCGGAGCGTTTCTGTGTGTGGACCTTTCCTAACGCAGCCGTGAAGAGGAGGAGGAGGAGGAGGGTGGATGGGAGGATGGGGAGGAGGAGGAGGAGGGATCAGAGTGCCTCCTGCAACGTCAAGGTCATGAGAAGGTCGCCTGTGTGTGTGTGTGTGTGTGTGTGTGTGTGTGTGTGTTTCATTAGGTGTTTTCAGTGTTGCTGTAGGA
>CM035191.1:11245463-11263586 GCA_020233015.1 Callinectes sapidus
CTCTCTCTCTCTCTCTCTCTCTCTCTCTCTCTCTCTCTCTCTCTCTCTCTCTCTCTCTCTCTCTCTCTCTCTCTCTCTCATTATTAATTTTATGTAAGCTGGCGCGCCTCACATCCTACGCATTGCTACATTTTATTCATATTTCCCCTCAACACAACTGTCCTTTATTTGCTATTCAATATACTTTTCTACATTTTCTACATTTTCTTCAGCATTGTGTTATTATGTGCATTCTTCATTATTTATCCCAAACCACTTAGATTTCTTATATTCAGCCTTGTTCAACTATTTTTTTATTTACCACATTTTATTTAATATTACATTTCATCTATATATTCACGATCTATCTTGGTTCACTTAACATTTTTTTCATATATTCAGCCTTGTTCGACTAACTTGCTTTTATCCCACGCATTCTGTACTCAATATTACATTTGATCTATACATTCTTTTATCATGACTCATTCACGAGCAATTTGAAGCTGCACCACCTCTTTTTTCAAGGTTGTTTTGCATCACCGTAACCACCACTGTCCACCACGCACCTTTTTATTATTATTATTTTTTTTTTTACCGCCTCTCCATAGTCTAATAAAATGTAATATAATGTATATTTCCCGTCAAATTATGTTATCGCTTGGTTTTGTAAGACTATTGTAATCTGTCTCTCCTTTTTTTTTTTTTTTCATGTTCCAGATGTAAACCTTTTTTATGTTTTACGTCCTGTTTCCTCAGTTTATAAGCACTAAGACGCTGGTAGTTGGGAACCGTTACCCAGAATGGATGCCCTTCTTATTCTCATTGTACCTGGAGGACCTCTGGGCTATAAAAACCCGTCGCGGTCTCACTTGCAATGCCTCGTGGTCACCTGTGATTAATGTACTTTTGTCTTTCTCTCCCTCCAGATGCAGGCCATACACCAGCGCGGCGTCGGCCTCCCTCCCCCCTGCCAAGACGGGCCATGCAGCATCCCAGGACGAGAAGAGAGAGTTTTTGTCCATCTTCCCTGACCTGGTGCGGGACCTGACGGAAGTTGGCACCCACTCTGATATCCCGGACGCCCAGAAGTGGTTCGCTAAGGTGGGTGGTGATTGTGAATGTCTCCTGCGCCACATCACCACTACACCATTACTTCCAAAAGCTTGACGTTAGGGACTCTTTCTTAACCTGGAGTTCGTAGATGGGTTTCAGGGATTCGTGGTGAGAAAATAACGTGTGTGTGTGTGTGTGTGTGTACGAGCGCATGATCCTTGTGTTCTTGTCTCACTTTGTTTTTGCATGTGTAGACTAAGTTCATTGAGTCCCTTCTTAATATATCGATTCATCTGAGCATTAGCAGTGGCGTGTGTATATCTGGTATCGCCTGGCGGGGGGTGGGGGGGCGGGGGGATGGGGGGAGGGGTCGCTGCGTGGTGTGGGGTGCGTGACTCATGTTGCGTGCGTGATGTGTTTGTGTGCACGAAACACGATTGCCGCCTGGTGGATTAGACTGGCTTATCTCGTGAGGAATGTTAACTATTGATTGGTCAGCAAGTGTGTGCAATAGATATACTTCCTTTCCTATTCCTCCTCCTCCTCTTCCTCCTCCTCCTCCTCCTCCTCCTCTCTTCTATCGTCTTTGTGTTTTCTTCTCTCACTCAGTTAATTGGTTTCAAATTGCCTTTCTGGAATAATTGTTTCCCTCTCATTGCTTGATAATTATTGAAAGGAGTTTTTGTGTGTTTTCTGAGACTCTGCTTGAGAGAGAGAGAGAGAGAGTGGTGAGGGGTGATAAGAATCTATGAAATTAGAATTGTATACACATCTATTTACTATAATTTCTAGATTAAACTTTTTTCAAATATTACTTTGATTTCTATTATAGATATACATAGCAAAAGATACATTTCACACACATGCTCTCTCTCTCTCTCTCTCTCTCTCTCTCTCTCTCTCTCTCTCTGGCAAACATTTTAGCGTGCAGACAAGGCATGGGTCGTGTTGATCGATGGGAAAGAGAAGGCAGTGACCCTCGCCCTGCTTTTCCTTCGCCATCGATCAGCCAATGGTTTAGCTCCTCACTGCCCAGCTAACGTTGTGGCGTCATATCAACTCTTCGGCAGACCTTATTAATGGATGTTTTGGGGTGTTTTGATGGATTTTAGCGATGATTTATTCGAGATTCTGCTTCATTAGTGAGGATGTAAGGATTCTGCGGTCTTTGAAAAATAGATAGACCAGCCCTTTATGAGAGAGAAAAAGCGCTAAGATTTTTGTATTTATTTTATTTTTTTGCCTTAGTAACTAAAATCAAATTGATAAATAGACAAGAAATGTTCGATAAAGATGCCAATTCCAACAGAGAATTAACCCCGCTACCCCCCAAAAAGAAATTAGTAATGATAATAATTATAATAACAACAACAACAATAATAATAATAATAACAATGATAACGAGAAGTGTAAAGTAATCTTCGTCATCGAATAGGCATAAAACATACAAGAATTTTACAAAAAGCTCCTTGATCCCTTGAAAAGAAAAGAAAAGAAAAAAAAACTTGAATGTCTTATAAAACTTTTTGGGGACCGGCACCTCAATAGACCTTTTTTTCGAACCAGCTTCTATTTTGTAGCTGGACTCCTTTCTTACGTATAAAAAATCAATCAATCAGTCATAAGTCAATAAACGATAATAACCTGTACATTAATTACCAACACATAAGAGGGGAAAGCTTCATACAACGCGAGTGTGTCCACCTGCTCTCTAGAAATGTAAATAGGGAATGACTGCGCAGAAACGTTTATCTTATCTGACCTTAGCAACTCAAGACTCAGTGCTTATAATAGATTACGTGGGTGGAGGGAGAGTATTGTATGTTTTGTGTGGTGAAATTTAACATGCATTCTTTTGTGTTTTTCTTTTCTCTCTCTCTGATGGAATAGAATAATCACCTCAACAGCTTAGTATGGCTCTCAAA
The DNA here is from genome assembly GCA_020233015.1 of Callinectes sapidus. Lineage (NCBI taxonomy): Eukaryota > Metazoa > Arthropoda > Malacostraca > Decapoda > Portunidae > Callinectes > Callinectes sapidus. The sequence goes on from CM035191.1 coordinate 11,248,421, forward strand.
ACATTCTATTATTGTTTATGTTTCTTTTGTATATTTATGATCCTCCTCCTCCTCCTCCTCATCATCATCAAGTCCTCCTCCTCCTTCAGTTTCTCAAGTTATGACAAAAAAGAAGGAAAAGAATGACATGACAGTAGAACAAATGGATCTCTCTCTCTCTCTCTCTCTCTCTCTCTCTCTCTCTCTCTCTCTCTCTGTTCTAAACTATCCTTATTTTCGCAGGTGTTGCAGTACAATGCGGTGGGCGGCAAGATGAACCGTGGCCTGGCTGTGTCCCTTTCCTTCAAACTGCTGGCGACACAAGACCTCATTACCCCAGAGAACATCAAGAATGCACACATCATGGGCTGGTGCATTGAGCTGGTAAGGGTTGTAGCCAATGGTACTTCTGTTACAATTACTGCATTACTGCTTACACTTTTACTAATGTCTCTGAATGATAGTTAAGGAAAGATGTAAAAAGTGGTAATATGAGATTTAAACACCAGATACCTCAAAAAGAATGTTATTATGAATATATAAAGGAGGAAACTGCCTTCCAAAATGATATTATTTGTCCTAATCTAATTATTACTGTATTCTAGCAGCTTTTCTTACCTTCATCTTTTACTTGATCAACTTTCTACCCTCCTCTTTAATCAATATCTTACTCCCATAGTTCATATCACTGTAGCTTTCCTTACACCCATCTTATCTTTCAATTAGTATGTGACTTTTCCATTATCTATACTTCTTGTACATAAAAACCCTTGTAGCTTTCCTTATATCAATCATGTCTTTCACTTCCAAAACTGTATTGTCTCTTTTCTAATCAGCACCTTCCACCCACAGCTGCAGAGTTTCTTCCTGGTGGCTGACGACATTATTGATGGGAGCCAACTGCGCCGTGGGAAGCCAGCCTGGTACCTCAATGATAATCTGGGGCCAAGTGCCTTCAATGATGCTATTCTGATGGAGGCTGGCATCTACAAGATCCTTCACAAGCACTTTGCTCACGTCCCTTACTATGTGGACATGCTAGATCTCTTCCATGAGGTGAGGAGAGGCACTCAGATCTTGGCCAGGTGGTGGTGGTGGTGGTGATGTTTGTTATCCCTCCCATCCACTAAGCTCATCTCTGTTATTGTATTTTACTCGCAACTTTTTCTTTCATCTTGATGTCATGTGTTCTTTTATGATGTGGTACAGTTGTACATTCAGCAAATTAGTAAGATAGGATTAGACATCTTTACTGTTATGTGATATTACAGTACAATGTTGCATACCGAATAGAAAATAAAGGTTTATAGAAGCAATAAAAGAAGATATGCATGTAATGAGTTTGAACAGATTACATCACAGAACTTGATCTGCTGTGGTGACATCAAGACAACAGCAACTGAAAGAAATAATGATACAGATGAGGATATCAAGATGTTAACCAATGTGTCTCCTTCCCAGATGACATTGAAGACAGCCCTGGGTCAGGCCCTGGACCTCCTGTCATGCCCTCCAGGACAGAAGCCAATACTGAAGAAGTTTACAATGGAGCGCTACAATGCGATAGTCAAATACAAGACAAGCTTTTATTCCTTCTATCTACCTATTGCTCTTTCTATGTACATGGTAAGTGACCAGATCCTGTGCTTTATCTCAAATTTAGGTGTATGGAAAAGTCATTTTGTGTCTAGTTTCAGTTATAACTGTCACATTATGCTGGTCTCATATCTTCAGAACTTTGAAGTGCCAAATTTTTCTTCAAGCTTTCAACATTACAAGTTGTTGTAATACTAAAGACAGATGAAAATTAATACCTATCAGAAAGTCAAATAAAGCCAAAATTTGTCTTGATTCAGTACATCCATAATTTTTACTGGCTGGTTGTGATGCATTGGTGAGAATGAGCAATGAAATCAGGATTGTCTTACACACCATCCAAGTTCCAGAATAGTACAGAGAAATCTTAATATTCTTTTTTTTTATATGTCTTTTATTCTAATTTATACTGGAATTGTTTCAATCTCATTAAACTGACTTCAATCAAGGTTCCACTGTAAATATATTAAATACAGACTATGATGCATCTTAGATCACAGAGATAACAGTTAATACATTGCCCTTGAGGAACTGACAGAAACAGAAAACACACACACACACACACACACACACACACACACACACACACACACACACACACACACACACAAGCATGCAAAATAAGTGTAAGTGAAGTTCAATAAGAGTTTTTAGCTTGTTCTACCTGGCATTATTCTCTGTTTGTTTTCCATTTCCAGTTCCAGTGTGTTTTGACAATGTCTCATTTACCTTATACCTAATTGAAGTTTTTTGCAGTGTCTGACAAACAATGTTGGTATGCCAAGGTTGTAGTAATTGTGCTAGCTTTGTGACTGTGTTATGTTTGAAATTTGTAGTTTTTGTTGAGAACAGTGAAGTATATCTAGTATATTTTGTATTATCTGAGTCTTTCATTTGGACCAGAGACCCTGAAGAGAGAGAGAAAGAGTGAGAGAGAGAGAGAGACAGAGACTTTTAATCTTTCAAAACAAGGGAATACATATGAAAATGTGAAAATACCATTACAAGTTTGTAGCCAGTGGAGGTAAAATTAATTTGCAACAATGTGACATGTAGAAGAGAACAATGTACTGCTTTCCTATATCACATGTACAGTCCACCAGTGTTTGTCTCCTTCTCTTCAGGGTCACTAATGTGGAGGTTTTGAGGCCTAGAGATGAATCTGTGTTTTGTTTGATTACAGGCGGGGATAAGAAATACTGATAACGTACGAGTGGTAAGCCAAACACACATGAGTCGTCCATCTTATGCTCCTTGCAGTTGCTAATGTTTGAAACTTCCTTCACTAATGCTCTAACCCATCACCTCTTCCCTTTCAGGGCCTTATTCTGAAACACTTCTGTGCCTCTCCTGCACTACATTCAAAAGGCTCTGGATGAAGTTACTCTGGTTTTTAAGAGTGTTTGTACATCTTTAGTGACAGATTAACAAAATTTCTACAAGATTAACATGGGAAACACTCTTGAGAACTTGAATAATCATCTCTGTGGCTCTTGAAACTAGTGGTGATGAGAGCAGAGCATTTCTGAATACAGGCCTTTTATGACACACAGGCTTTATAGGAGTCAGAGATGTCAGACTAGAGTATTGAGTGCTGTCCATGGTGTTCAGTTCCATTCTCAGTCCTGTGTTTGTGTATGCTGCTTGATGTGTCCTGTAGTGTGTTTTCAAGTGTCAGCTGATGCAATGGCTTTTGGCAGAGCAGCTGCTATGGAACACAGGGCAAATGGAGGGGAAGGCCATGGTCTGAACCTTAATCCTACTCCTGACTTCTTTGAATTCCTGTGCCTTATTTTCTTGGGTTCCTTTCTCTCCACGGGTGCACAAAAGTTGTTGTTGTCACTCTCTAGTTTATCTTCCACCACCAGCACTGGGCATTTTGTGGGGCACTGCTTTGTGTATTTGGTTCATGTACAGTATATCTCTATGTATGTATTGATATTTTCCCTGGACAGCTTATTCTTCCTTTATTTCTGTTCCCCTTTTCTAAGCACAGACAGTTGGGCCTCTGGTGATGGTGATGAAAACTTGTGTGGTTACTTGTTGCTGAGTTTAGCTGTAGTATACTTAAAGATCCATAGTCTTGGGTGATTGTTGGGGAAATATTATATCTTATGTTATCTTGTCTTCAAAGCTTTTCATGAGTTACCTTAGCATGAAAGTACAGTGATTTTTTTAATTGATATTCCAGAACCATAGAGAAGTGATTGCTGCTCATTGCTTATGTTTTTTTGCACAGTCTTCCTCTTTTGATCATTAGATGTATCTGTTTTGTGATTGAACTTTGTTTAGAGTTTCAAAAGCAAGATTTGGAAACACATAATTACAAAAACTGCTCTGTGGCATTATCTAATCAATAAGGCTTTGTTCTGGACAGGATCTTCTTTAGTATATTAGCCATCATACTCTCAGTAATTCAGGATTCATCATGTTGGAATTCCAGATGGGAGGGATGGTTGTGGTGTAGGTCAGCACGTATTGAGACTTTGTTTACTTAGTTCCTCCTTCTGTCCCCTTTTCCCAGTTTACAATATGGACCACATCCTTGTTTGGAGCGCTGTGTGATTATCAATGTAACAACACACTAGGAGAGAACTTCCTCCTTTTGATATGTCCATCTTGCCAATGTGTCTTTTGTTTTGGAAATGTATAAAGTGAAAATCATATATATATCACCTTAAAGGGAAGTCTAGGCTAGATTATTTTCCGTTCTTTGATAAGCTTGCTCAAATTTTTTATATAGTTTTTAGAATTAGTGTTTCATGCAATTTGATCTTCATGAATGCTGTGCCTGAGACAATGCTGTGTATGGAGTTGAAGTCTTCCCCTACACACTGTACACTTTTCCCTGGGTCACTTAGCATATCCAGTGAAGTAAATCTACAGCATCAGTGTCAGTGTGGATAAGCTTATGGCCTCTCAAGACTGGACCAGAGTGTGCCCCCCCGCCCCCCCCAGGCAGAGTTAGCTTGGCTGGGTGGTAGATGTGTGTATCACCTGTATTGAGACCACAGTTCCTGGTGCACCTTGCCCTTCCCTCCCTGCATGTCGCCTGTTCCCTCTCCCCTGGATGGTGGTTGTGGTAGCTGCTCCTGGTCCTTCACTAGTGTAACTCACATTCATACGTGGTCACAGAGAGAAGTTTTGATATATGTAGTGTTTTGTGGTCTTTGATGAATATTATGTGCTTTCAGACAATTCAGGTCTTCAATTGTAATGAATGAATCTGAAGGGATTTTGCTTTGTATACAAGAATTGACAGTGTTTAATTATTCATGATTGTTTTGTTTTATGTTTAGATGCTCTACTCAGCATGACTTGTACATGAGTTTGCTAAGGACCAGAGCAAATTGTGATTGGATCCTAGAATTTCTCTCTGTGATTGTATGCTTTTGTGGAGAGCTGGTTGATTTATTAGTGTTGCAAGTATTTGTAAGGAAACTATCATATCAATACTCTTTTTTAAGTATTTGAAACTGGTACTGTTTTTTTGTTTGTGTTCTTTGTTCAGTTTTAATCACATTCTAAACATATTCATTTATTATCTGAAAAAAAGAAGGAAGAAAGAAAGAAGCTCAAAACACCAAATGTCTTGTTTTCTACCATGGGATATTACTGAAGATTCATGTACTTTACTGGATTTATTTCATATTTTTGTATAGTTAAGGATTGTCTCCTTTTGAATAGTGTCTTAATGAACATCTTGTCCCTAAATTTTGCTAGTGAGTCATGGTTCCTGTACAAAGATGGCCTTGTCAGTGTAGACCTTGCTGTGTGATTCAGTAACCCACAACTCACACACCATTAGTCTCAGTGATGCAGTGGACTGGTGGGGTAAGTGCATTGATGTGTTTGGAAGTGTCCCCTCAGCTACACCTTTGCCCCAGGCTGGGATCACGGACCGAGAGCTGCACCGCCAGGCACGGACCATCCTGGTCGAGATGGGACAGTTCTTCCAGGTGAGAGAGAGAGAGAGAGAGAGAGAGAGAGAGAGAGAGAGTGATGGAAGTGTTAGAGTGCAAGGAGAATACATATTTGTGTGCTGTATTATATGGGGGAAAGGAATGAGAAAAGAAAAGAATTTAGCACCAGTTCCTTCATATACCTTTCTTCAAACACTACCTTTTTTATCACCGGTTTCTTTAATACCCTTTTAAAGATACTACCTTTTTTAGCACAAGTTTCTTATTATACCTTTCTTTAATATTACCATTTTCAACACCCATTTCTTCTTATACCTTTTAAGCACTACCTTTTTTAGCGCCAGTTTCTTATTATACCTTTTTAAATACCACCTTTTTCAGCACCAGTTTCTTTAATACCTCCTCGTTTTGGCGCAGGTCCAAGACGACTACCTGGATTGCTTTGGGGACTCTTCCATCACAGGCAAGATCGGCACAGACATTGGCAAGGGCAAGTGCACGTGGCTGTCGGTGGTGGCACTGCAGCGGGCATCCCCATCACAACGGCTGGTCATGGAGGAACACTATGGCGTACCAGAGGAGGAGAGCATTCGTAAAGTCAAGGGTCTGTATAAGGTAAGTTAAGATGCATTTTTCTACTTTTCACAAGACAATGTGAAAAATATCTGAGTTATGTCATTGAGGGAAGGAATGTGCTGAGTGGATATTGTTCTGCTATGAATTGTGGAATGGTAATGGGGCAAAAAAGGACAGTATTTGATGGTTGTGCTTTTGATTTTTTGCCAAGGTTCTGCTTCCTTTATTGTAGAAGTCAAGGGCTAAAATGCACTCATATCTGGTCTCAGAGAATCTTCGATGTGTGTGATTGTGTGTGTGTTATTCACCATGGTTGCCTTTTCCTATGGAGCAAATTCAGAGCTTTGGATAGGACTGACACTGCATCACACACTACACACTGAGACAGCAAGGCCACAACCCCTTGAGTTACATCCTGTACCTACTTACTGTTAGGTGAACAGGGGCTACACATTAAGAGGTTCATCCATTTGCTTCGCTGCACTCGGGACTCAAACCCGTACTCTTTCAATTCGCCCTTTCAATTGTGAGCCAAACGTGCTAACCACTACACTGCATGTGTGTGTGTTCTACAACCATGAATGTAGACAACTTACTTCAGGTAATCTTCTGTATGGTGACCTTCACCTCAGATATAAATAGACAAAGAATGAAAGATCTGCAAAAACATGAGAGGGAAAGAAAGAGAGAAGACTTATGCAGTGTGATGTCTTGTGTTGAGAGTGGTAGCAAAAAAAATGATGCTAGTAAGTTGAAGAAAAATCTACGTTCCATGACAACAATTTCGTCCTCAGGAGCTGAATCTCCCAGCCACATACCGGGCCTATGAGGAGTCCACATCGTCCATGATCCGCACACACATCCAGCAGATCTCCCGTGGACTCAACCATAACGTTTTCTTCAACTTCCTAGACAAGATACACAAGAGGTCCAGCTAGACCACTCACTGTGCACAGACAACCTGATGAATTACCAGAGCCTGTGATCAGCATTTTTTTTTCTACTCTTTATTCTTCAGTGTGGAATGAATCATTAGAATTTTATCCCAATCTCATTGAACTTTTTTCTTTTTTATGTAGTTTGCTTCTTATCATTTTTGCACAAAATAATCAAAAGTGATGTTTACTTTTTGTTGTTAGCTCTCATAATGTGTCATTCATTTCATTATTGTGGTGATATTCTACAAAGCAGAGGAAAGAGGTAACTTTGAAGAAACATGAGCATTTAGGAACACTGGCTCATTACACAGTCAAGTAATTTCCACACTGTAACTTGTGGTGCTCCCTTGGCAGTATATACTGAGATGCATGAGAGAAGTGTCCTGTAGGGTTAGCAAAGGCAGGCTAGACTGTATACTTACAGTTATATGTAGACAAGAATTAGTCTCCCATGTAGTCAGTGACAGGCTGTCGCTATACTCTTGGCTTTGAGTGTGCCATCTCTCACAGCAGGTGGAAAGGGAGGCTCCCTGTGTGTGCCTCCCTTTCATCAGGCTGTGTGTGAAGTGACCACCCCTTGTGTGTATATTTGGGTAACTCATGTCATGTTCTGCTGAGTCTGGAAGGTACTGAGGAGTGCAACTCTTTTGGCTGCTTGTGCAATTATTCTTGTCATTATGTAGAGTGTTAAGAAGGAAGAAACTTGGGATGAGTGCATGTATGTGTGCGTGTATGTGTATTTGTGTGTGTGTGTGCATGTGTGTGTTTACTGGTGATGGTGTTGGGAGTGAGATTGAGGTTGTTGCTCCCTCAGCCGGGGGGTGAGAAGCTTAATGAGGCAACTCACAGTGATGGTCTTCATCGGATGTATGTTGTTGTCTCCCTAGGGAATTTAGATTAAGTAAATTTCATGTTGTTGATGATCATTTTTCTTTCCCAGTTCCTGGGTGGAATACTTATACTGTAAACATTAAAACCTACCACCATAAAACACTGTCTCCTCTATACATCTTCTGGTTGTGAAATCTTCTTTTGAAAATGTCTAATGTTTTCTTTAGTATACAATAATAAGATCATCCAAAGTAAATACTACTACTTCTGCAATGATTTTTTCATCATTCAAGTTCTGAATATTCACTCACTAGTAACATACTAAAAGTATAAATGTACTGTTACATTGTAGTGGGGAATGATAAAAAACAAGTTTATACACAATATTTTATAATGATTATGCTCTTGTCTAATTCCTGGTTTACATCAATGGCAAACTCCATCTAGCCAAATTGTTTGGGCACAGTCAGGTGCCAACATTAAAATATTAAGTAATTGTGGCTTTGTGTGATGGAACCTAACATGCATACAAAGTGAGTTGGTACGTTCATGTTCTTACTCAATTGTTTTTAAGGGACTGAGCCAAGATTGTTAGGTGTTATGGTCTGTCCTTTCACTCAGTACTCCAACACAGATCAGGAGTTCCACCAACTGTATACAATGTTACACCTTGATCCAATAGTGTACCATCACTGTAAACTAATAAGTCATACACATAACTTCAATACTGTTGTTTTTCTTAAGTGATAAACTTACACAGACATGGTAGGTATATACACACATTTACAATGCATAAAAATCCCAGATAAATAGGGAAAGTAATATACTGTAACTGTAACATGCACACATGGAGAATATACATCTTACTTTAGAGATACATAAAATCTTGATGAAGTTAAATGCTTTTCTATATGGGGGGCAGTAGTAAATGTGATGGAGAAAGAACACATCATTGGTTATGTTATCCTGTATTTGTTGTTTCTCCTCTTTGATTGCTGAATCCTCCCTCATTACCAGCACAAGGTAATGATAGCCCAGACGTGAAAAGCAAGAAATATTATAGTATGTATACTGAATATTTGATAACTAATACATTTTGGTATAGATGATATCACAAAGCTAAGGTTTCTATGTGGATATGTTTTGTAGAACATTTCATATATTCTTAAGTATGTTTTTTTTTTTTTAATAATTTTTAACAAGTGACCCATTGAAGTGGCACCTGTCTATATAGTTGTTAATAGCATGCAATATCAGTCTTATGTTAAGAAATCATGGCATTATTCAGTTTGAAGTTTTCTAGAACATGTAGATATATATGTATAGAAAAAACACACAATATTTACATTACTGGGACCACAGTGTGAGAATATATACATTGTGAAGGGACAGTATGGACAGAAGAGGCTAAGACCCGTATCAAGGGTTGTGAAGGAAGGGCCTTACTTCAGACCCTCCTATACATCTCCTATACATATGTGCACTTTGTTGTGGGCCATTCCACTGGGTATGGAGTAATGGGGTAATGTGCAAGAGAAGAGGAGGAGGAGGATGTAAGTCTTTGAATTAAACTGGCTCTTCACAACTGCTACAGCTCTAGGTATCTTCAAACCCAGTAGGTGGCTGTATGCTGGAGGCCAAAGATAAGAAGTCATCTGATTTGCCTTCATTTTTTATTTTCTCATCATTACTCTTTTCTTTTTTCCTCTTTTCCTTCTTTTCTTTTCTTGCCTTTCTTTCCTCCTTCTCACTTTTGTGCGTGTCTGCATTTTCTGCCGTATGGCCGTTTGTTTCCTCAGTGTTTGATTTTGGTTTTGTTTCTTGACTGCTGGACTCGGAAGTTTTCTTGGTCTTTTTCTTCTTAGGTTTTTCGGCTTTGTCTGTTTTTTTACTAGTGTTACGGTCAGTCACCTCAGTAACTGGTTTTGCCACTTCTTCCCTGCTTGTGTTTTCCACTTTAACAACCACGGGAGAAATATCATTTTGCACTTCAGTCTTTTCCTCCTTGTGACTTTTTTCATTGGCAACATCCTTAATGGGTACAGGAGAGGTTTCACTCTTTATTCCCTTCTTTTCCTCCTTGTAACTCTTTTCCACAACTGCTTCTGTAGCAACACTAGAGGTTTCACTTGCCACTTCACTCTTTTTTCCCTTACGACTTTTCTCAACAGTAACCTCCACATTATTTATTGGCTCATCTTTAATGGAACCTTTATTTGATACCTCACTTGATCTTAGACTTTCACTCCTCTTCACTACTGGGACAGGTGCCTTGGGCTTGTGTTCTGAGCCTCTCCTGGTCCTGAATGTGTCAGTGGGAGTGTCTTTAACTTTATTGATGCTGCCAGTGTCTCCAATTGACAGTGTGTCTACATGTGTCTCTTTAATTTTTTTCGTGCTTCCAGTGTCTCCATTAGATAGCATATCAACATGTGTTACTTTTGCTTTCCTCTCACTGCTACTGTCTTTGTTTATGAGTGTGTCCACATGTGTTACTTTTTCCTTCTTGGAGCTGCTAGTGTGTCCATTGGGAAGTTTGTCTACATGTGTTTCCTTTACTCTTGTCATACTACCAGAGTCTCCTGAGGAAAGTGTATCAACATGTGTCTCTTTAACCTTCCTCTTGCTGCTGGGATGGCCATTTGGAAGTCTATCAACATGAGTTTGCTTCACTTTCCTCTCACTGCTGGTGTCTGCATTGGACAGGGTATCAACGTGAGTCTCCTTTACCTTCCTCTCATTATTAGGGTGGCCATTGGGTAGTTTGTCAACATGTGCTTGTTTAACCTTTCTTTCACTGGAAGCATATTTTTCCTGCATTTCCCTCTCCATGGTCTCCCTCCTCTGCCCTGCAGGTGGCTGGTCAGGTGGGGGCAAAGGGAGGGTGTCTGCTGGGCTGCATCTCCCACCACTTGAGGTTGAAGTGGAGGCACTGTCTCTGGTTTCACTAAGGAGAGCTGACAGTGGTCTGCTGAGGCAAGGATTCTGGTCCTCAATGGCATGGGAGAGGAATCTGTTCACTCGCTCCTGGTAGTCCATGGAGTGGTGGGTTGGGTGATCCCCAAGGCCAACAGACATCCAGGGCGGCACCAGGCCAGCTTCCACACTCTTGTTCCCCAACATCTCCGGGTGAGACTGTCAGAAGATAATTGGCTTTACATAGTTGAAGATAATTACAACACATAGTACATAATATTATATTGATGTGAACTGTTACTGCCTTGTTAAAATGTGTTATCAAACCTGCAACAGAGAACATAAGTGATAAACCAATACTCAGACAGTTGTAAGGCATTAGAGACAGCTTTGCAGATCTTCATTACCATTTTCCCAATGAACAGTAACCGTTCAAGTTTAATAAGCAATTCCAACCATGAAAATTATCCATGGATCTTTTGAAAGAATTCCTATAATTTTCTAGAACACAGAATAGATGACAATGGTAGTTACAACTCAAAAGCAGCATTAGCATCAAAGACAACCGGAATACACTTAAGACTCAACTAAGAACCATTACCGTTGAAAATTATGCGTGGAGGAGAGTTACAACTGATAAGAGATGTAAAACTGACCAAGTTATATGTAAAGAACTGAAGTCCCATGGAGAGAGTGAGGGAAAAAAGTGGATTATGCGCCTTGCATTCAATTACCTGGATTGCCTTGGTCGGCTTCCCTTGCTTCGAGAAAATTTTTTCTTCTCTTTTTTTCTAGATATTGATACTTTAAGTCATATTATATTTTTAAAGACCATGTAAATATTTAAGCCTTGGTCGGCTTCCCTTGCTTCGAGAAATTTTTTTCTTCCTTTTTTTTTCTAGATATTGATACTTTATGTCATATTGTATTTTTAAAGACCATGTAAATATTTAACATTCTGAAAATATATTTATTTTATAATTATAACGGTAAATTTCATAGCTTTCATTCTACCATACTCTGCAGTTCTATCATTATTACAATAGTACGTACAAAGTTCATTGACATTCTTAATAACCCTCCAATGAACAGAAATTGCAAATACGACCCTCCCGTTACTTCAACCAAGTCACCCATTGAAGAACCGCCCTTAATACCCCCTCTTGCAGCGCCACACACCTGCAGCAGCTGATAGAGGGCGGCGAGGGGCACCTGTTGGCCGGGGCGAGGCGGCAGGGGCGTCACGCTGCGCTGGTCCACTGCGTCTACGTCTCGCTTGGTGTTGGAGGCGCTGAACTCCGGAGACTGCACGCCACGCCAACCCACGCGCGAGGACCACAACGCCAGACCCAGCTCCAGGAAGAAGCCCACCAGCAGGTTAGCGCTGATGTTGAGGGTGAGGCGGTGTTCCTTGTTCAGGTCATATGGCTGGAACCTGTGTGGACGAGTGGGGGGGGGGGGGGGAAGGATCTGGTAAGGCCTTCAGTACCATAACTCGTTTTTCATATTCTGCTCACTATTTGGTGATTTTAAGCAGTTGGAGAAAGGTATGTAGGTAATAAGACACTGAAGACTCCAGCCATTAATCTTTTGACCTCCATTCACCCTTCCTAATGTCAATAAAATCGTCTAATCATATCCAAAAACTCATGGTAAAAAAGCGTCCCATTACTGAAGGAGTTAAACTTATACTACACTCGCTATTTTCGCTAGTCTTCATTGCATTACACGCTAGAGACAAGAAAATGAGAAATTACTTAGTATTGTGATTGGAATGGCCTGTGTAATTCGGCCATTCTGCGCTCACTCGTTTTCATATGTTCGTTGCTACGGGAGAGAAACTGAGAGGTGAATGTAGTGAACATTATCTGAGACCTGCAGGGTGGACGTTAACAAGGCAATCATTTTACCTGTCCTAGTAATGGATTCACTTGTAACCCACTTAGATTTTCATGAGCATGGACCCCCCCCCCCCTCTCTCTCTCTCACCATGTGTGTTCGTCCATCTGTTCAAGCAGTGTCTGGAAGTGCTTGTGTCTGTTTACAATGGCGTAGATACTCAGCACAATGGCCAGCACGCTCAGCACCACACACACCACAGACGTCACCAGGAAGGCCTTGATGCTGAAGTTTTTGTACCAGAAGCAGTGCGCCACCACACCGGAAAGGCCACACAACAGCGCAGACAGACCCGTCCACACTCCAGCTCCCGCCCAGCATGTCTCCGGTTCTATCCACGTGCCTGGGTAAATGAATATAAGTCAGTGTTTGAGTAATGTTAGGCTATACAGTCAGTAATTAACCTCTTTAGTACCGGGACACATTCTCACCAAGAGTTTTGGTGTGATTAGTCGATTTGATTGACATTAGGGAGGGTCTATGCAAGTCAGGAGATTAATGGTCAGAATCTATACCATTTTGATCCTCACATGAGGTTCTGAAGCCGCATAAAATCGATAAATGATAAATAAATGACAAATCGACAAATGAAAATGCGTCCCAGTACTTAGAGGGATAAAGGTATATTATTATAGACCGTATCAGGTCTTTCATGGCTGGAAGAATGGAAAAGTCTCTGTGGCTATCTTGGTCTCATGGCGGCAAGGTTAGGGTTAGTTCTTGTGGCAGATACGTAGGTAGGTCAGTCAGTGGATCACTCGTTGCAACTTTTAGAAACTAGTAGGACTGCATAGTAAGGCAATATGTTGAAGTAAGAAGATACACTTGATATTCCAGTGATACGTAAAAATTCAGGTTACAGATCTGGAAAACTGTAGAGTAATGTGGAGGTATATCGTATTAATAGTGGAAAAATATTACTGAAAAATAAATTCAAATATTGAAGGCTACCTATGACACACAGCTAAATTTGTCAATGCGAAATTAATTATATTTTTTTAGCCATTTAACCAAAGATTTCCATATTGTTTGCAGACAGTGAAGAGCAGTGAAGGAACACAGAAGCCTAGTCAAACATCTCAATGCAGCAAAGTCATCTACTGAACACTGCCCGGTGAATAATCTGCTCAGTTTTATTCATCCACAAACTCAAGGTGAAAGAAAGTACAGAAAAAAATGAATAATAAACCCACTAGCTGCTAATTTTCTTCTCGACTTTGTTTCACTCAGCGTGTCGAAACAGTATGCTCAGTAGCGAGTCTCGGCATCATCAGTGTAGGTCTCTCTCTCTCCTCTCTCCCTCTCGTGAATTCAGTGTCGCAACCAACACTTTTCAAGCCTCAGAAAACGGACAATTGACTCCAGGTAAGTGTGTGTGCCTGTGTGTGACTGCGCAGTGTCCATTGTTTATGTAACCTATTGCTTTACACAACCCATTTCCCTCTTAAGGAATACTGCATTTAATCTTATTCTCGTATTGTTGTAGAATAATTTCTCACCATCACCACCACCATCACCACTACTGTTACTACTGTGTGTGTGTGTGTGTGTGTGTGTGTGTGTGTGTGTGTGTGTGTGTTTGTGAGACACTCTCTCTAATAGCCCAGTAATTTGAGGGCGTTGTTAGTTCGTGCTGCCACCATTTAGCGCTCCGTAATGGTAAGGTTCCGGTACTACGTTTTCTTCCTCCTTGGTCCTATAATCCCACGCATCTCTCCTCCTCCTCCTCCACCTCCATCTCCTCCTCCTCCTCTTCCTCTTCCATCTCCTCCTTCTCCTCTTCCTCTTCCATCTCCTTCTCCTCTTCCTCCTCCATCTCCTTCTCCTCCTCCTCCTCCTTCTCTACGGGTAATTTCCCGCCAAGTCTTTGATATGGCGCGAGTGAGTTGTCTTCATTTTCCTTCTCGGATGAAAGGGAGTTAGCTATTGCTGTTGATCTTATCTCTTAATTTGACGCTCCGTGGTTTAATAATTTTCCTCTTATTTTCCTCCTCGTCTTCCTCCTTCTCTCCTTATTATCAGTATTTTCATTTTCTTGTTAATGGATTTTTTTTTCTTTTCATAATTCTCATATTTATTTTATTTTCTACCCACAATTTTGTGTATATTAATTGAGAAGATTGCAAAACTCGTGATTTTCGTTTTACTTATATTTTATTTTAGGAGTTTATTTGTGTCCTATTTGTGTGTATGTTAAGGATTAGGTGCGGAGAGAGAGAGAGAGAGAGAGAGAGAGAGAGAGAGAGAGAGAGAGAGAGAGAGAGAGAGAGAGAGGATAAATGGCTGGGAAAGAATCGAGAGTTATAGCGAAAAAAAAAGATTAGTATGAGATATAAGTATTCTCATGAGTAGGAGTAAGAGCAAGAGAGTAGCTGCAGTAGTAGTAATAAAAATACCACCACTACAACCACCACTAACAACATTAACAACAACAATAACAACAACAACTACTACTACAACGCACACACACACACACACACACACACACACACACACACACACACACAC
>CM035191.1:11325766-11330766 GCA_020233015.1 Callinectes sapidus
TCCTCTTCTTCTTTTTTTCTTCTTCCTCTTCCTCCTCCTCCTCCTCCTCCTCCTCCTCTCCAATATTTGGTAATGACGCCTCGACCAGGTAACAGGTGACCGTGACACACGCAAACACACACACACACACACACACACACACACACACACACACACACACACACACACATTGATATCCATTAGTCTTCCCAATAAATGGTTCTGAAATGGCCAATAATAGCGTGAATGGCAAATGAAAGTTCTATTTAGGAGAAGCTTGAGCAAGTAATGAATACCTCGACGAGTGAATGAATGAAATTAAATGAATCAAGTAAAAATAGAACAAAAATAAAGAAAACGAGAAAAAAAAAGAAGAAAGTGGATCAGTAAAAGACACATTGACTGAATGAATGAATGAATAGTATCAAATTGGAGAAAATAAAGAATGTAAGAAAAAAAGAGTTAATAAGAAACACACGAACAATTGAATGAATCAATGAACAACGTAAAAATCGGAATATATAAAAGAAAACAAGACAAAAAGAGAACGAATATTGAAAACAAGCAAAAATCAGAAATATATAAACAAAATAATACAAAAAGAAAACGAGATGATAAAAAACAAGAAAGAGGAGAAAAATGAACGAAATAAATAGTAAGAAACAAAAAAAACAAAAAAGCAATAAATAATAATGATAAATTACGTGAAAACAGAACAAAATTTAAAAAACGAGAAAAGGAAACAGTACGATGCAAAAATAAGAAAAATGTAATGGATAATCCACCCCCCCAGAAAAAAATAATCAAATAATGAATAAATAATAATGACAAATGACGTTTTTCAGCTTATGGAACTGCTGTGTTAGAAATTATTGCTATAGATTCATTTCTTGTGTCTGTTGGTGCTATTTTTTCATTTGCTTTTGTTATTTGTTATCATTATCGTTTTCAAATAATATGGATTGGAAGATTTATTGTTCTTTTTTTATTAATCTATTTTCATGCAAACCTGATTGACCTTAAAAATGGAAAAAAAGAAAAGAAAAAAGAGAGAGATGATAAATAGAAGGAGATAAAGAAGAGGAGGATAAGTTTTGTGTATATATATTTACTTTTTGCGAATTTTGGTTAAAGTAATGATGAAAAGGAGAATTAAAGGAAAATATAAGGAAGGGAATAAAGTAGGGAATAGAAAGAAGAACTAATAATGATAACAACAATAATGATAATTGGAAAAGGAGAAAAAGGAGAAGAAAATGAGGAAAAGGAGGAAAGGAATAAAGTAATAGAAAGGAGAACAGCTGATAATGACAATAATAACAATGATAGTGGTGGTGGTGGTGGTGGTGATGGTGACGTATTGCTGCTTGACACTAAATTTGCTGTCATGGCGGAGTTATTATGTCAGCACCAACATACATTATACTGCTGACTCTCTTGACGCCACCACCACCACCACCACCACCACCACCACCACCACCACCACCACTCATTTGGGAATACCGTCTAAGTGAGTGTTTTTTCTTCGTCCTTTTTGGGGATATTAAGACGGATTTTAAGACGAGAAATTCGTCTAAGAAAAGTTACATACTTAACCCTTTCCGTAACGCGACGCATTTTCATATTTATTCTGATTATTATTTGACGGTTTTCTACAGTTTTAGAAGCTCATAGGAGGATTAAAATAGCACAGATTGGCCACTTAATCTTTTTATCTCCAAAGATCCTTCCTAATGTCAATAAAATCACCAAATCATACCACAAAACTCGTAAAAATGTGTCCCAGCACTGAAGGGGTTAAGATGCGTATTCTTAAAAACATCTTTGCTTCAATTCCACGTTTTGTCTTTATTTACAAGTGAATGAGTTTTCAAGGTGTTTTTACGGTTTTAGAGGCAGAGTGACAAGATCTCTACATTATTAACTGGAGAAACACTCTTGGAAACCTCGCTAATCATCTCTGTGGCTTTGGAAAGTAGTCGTTGTGAAAGAGCATAGCGTTTCTGAATACGGGCCTAAGAATCTCTGTTAATTTGGCCCCAGATATGCTCCCAGGTGGCGGGTTCAAGGCCAGTCACGGGCAAGGCAACAGCTGCGTGTGAATCCTCCATCATGTGATTAGATCCGTCTCATAAAGGTTCCGAACGCGCCACCTTGACTGACCAGCGTTCACGATAACTTGGCGGGCTGGTGTTTGACTGTGTTCGCTTTGGAAATTGTGTTTAGGCTTGTATTCTCAAACATCGCTGTGGTTCATCTTCGCTATCTCAGTAGGCTTTATTTGAATCGACATGAGTTTTTTAAGTTGTTATTTTAAGGGTTTAGAGGAAGATTTAGGAGAGAGAGAGAGAGAGAGAGAGAGAGAGAGAGAGAGAGAGAGAGAGAGAGATCCTAAAGCGTCCCTATACACCTCTCTCTCTCTCAAGGAAAAAGAAAAAGGAGAAAAGAAAAAAAGTGAAAGAAAAGATAAAAAAAAATAAGTAAATAAAACACACACCCACACACACACAAAAAAAAAAAAAAAAAACGAAAAGTGAAGAGCAACAAAAAAAGCAAAACAATAAAGCGTAAATAAATACCACAAAAGAAGAGAACATAAAATCTTAACAACACTTCTTAATGGCGAAGAGAAGCATCAGCTAACGTGGAGTCTGGCCCGCCCGCAGCTGTCCCTTCCCCTTTCGTCCCTCCCATGCCTGTCCAGTATCGGGTTTCAGTATTCTTGTACGTGTTGTCGCTCATTCTGCATTGATTTCTTATCGGACGCTGCCCCTTGGTGGTGGTGGTGGTAGTAGTGGTGGTGGTAGTAGTAGTGGTGGTGGTGGTGGTAGTAGTGGTGGTGCGTTTTCGTCCTACGTTTTCTTTCTCAAGGCGTTGGATTCAAAGTTTACGATTCGCTCTCTCGCCACGACTACTCAGATCCACAGAAGTGATTATCCAGATTCCCCAGTGTTTTTTTCCTATTTTCAGTGTAAGGAAGCGTGTTAATCTGTCATTATGAGTGTTAAAATAAGAGTTCCCTTTTTCATTTATTCAATGTGCGGTGCTGTAGTGTTTTAAAATGGCCTTAGCGCAGAGCCTGGAGGATTCTTGGCGCGCAGGAGTGGGGAAAGAAGGTCTTCATACTGTAACTCTAGCAGTGATGGAAGGCTCGATACACACACACACACACACACACACACACACACACACACACACACACACACACACACACACACACACACACACACACTGCACTTCCGATACATAAAGTTTGGTGGAAGTATTGAGATGGTTCGACTGGCCAATGAATACCCAATGAACGCCTTTCCCAGCGAATATCTCTTCCCAGATGATCAGGTTTCTCTCTCGCCAAGGTCGCTTTCTCTCCTCTCCCGGTAAACAGTTTTAGAAATAGATTGGCCTTTTTTGCATTCATTCATCCCGTAAACTGTTTTCTCGATATTCCGGTATACAGTCAGAGCTAGAAATGGACTTATTTTTGCTTTTTACTTCCGATGGACTTTGCTTTTCCTTTTTTCTTTTTTTATGTAAGAGGGGGGAAGTTGGCGAAGGGTAACATTTTTTCTTATTATTTCGCTCTACGGTAAGGGTCAAAAGTTTACGTTCACTTACAATCCTGCCCACGATCCGAGAGTAAGGGCTTCCACTCTGGTTAACGGTTCCCAAATGAGTAGGCTTTCAAACAGGAGGGCTCCATTAGGTGGTCTTCTTTAGCCAATAAAATTCCCGTAAAATGCCCAGATTGTATAAAAGTAGATAAATAGAGGAAAACTCCATGAATATTACAAACAGCTCTAGAGAGAGAGAGACCAGTGTCCTCAATCTTCACCTTCCAGTTTCCCTTCCATCATTTCCTGTTTTCTAGTGTTCCCCTCAGTGCATTTAATTGCCCCTGACCCCATAAACGCACAAGGGTCACTTTCCCTTACTCCCACACCCTGGTTTGCTCTTAATTACTTAATAACCTGCTCTCCCTTACCAATTTCCAACGTGATGTTCATGTAAATTAGTTTCCGTCTCCCTACCCTTTGCTTTCAGGGGCGATCTGGGTTCTTATGCTTTCCAACACTTCCATAGCTTAATCAAGAGTGCAGTGAATGCCACTGTGTTTTCAGTTTTGTTCTATTTATCTTGCTTGCTTCTCTTATCCTGTCTTATTCATTTTACATTACTTCTTTTTGTCTTATTTTTTATTCATTACTATTTGTCTATTTTCCATTTATTATCTTCTTTTGGCATGGAAACCAGTTGAAAATTAGAAAATGGGATTTGAGCCATGGGGTTCCTATAATACCCTTGAATAACTACTAAGGTTTGTATTCTCAAACACTTCTGCGCTTCACCTCTACTATTTCAAAAGTCTTTATTTAGATTTACACGAGCTTTCATAGGTGTCTTTTCTGTTCTAAAGGTAGATCGACAAGTTTATACAATATTAACTGGAGAAACACTATTTAAAAGCCCGCTAATCATGTCTGTGGCCTTAGAAAATAGTTATAGCGAGAGAATAAAGTGTTTCTGAATACCGATACAAATCTCCATGTAAAGAGGCGAAATAATTTACATATACATCAATATAACCAACAATAAGGTCCTGTCAGGGAAACGAGTAGCCTTAATAACCAAGAATATTCAAGCTTGTACAGACCTCTATTTTGTGCACAATGCTGCCAACCTTCCCTCCTTCCCTCGACACATAGGATATATATCAAGATTTTGTTCCCAGGTGACGCTTGATTGATTATGTAAAGTGTCACAACAATGGGGTCATATGTTGCTGTATTACCGGGTATGAGCATAATATGGATACTTCATTCTTCTTTTCTTGCCTTCATTCCTTCTTTTCTCTCCTTTTATTATTTTTTACATATCATTTATGTTTCTGGCACTTATTAATCAGTTTCTGGGTATAATTTCGTTTTCCAATAAACATTTTTTATTACAATGACTAAGTATGTTTATCTTCTTTCATATATACTTTTTGTTTTCCTGCGGTTTCTTTATATTCTTTCTTATTT
>CM035191.1:11337806-11366685 GCA_020233015.1 Callinectes sapidus
TCTCTCCCTCTCACTCTCGCTCTCTCTCTCTCTCTCTCTCTCTCTCTCTCTCTATCTCTCTCTCTCTCTCTCTCTCTCTCTCTCTCTCTCTCCCCTAGATTATCATGACCTTGACGACCACTGACACATTTAGCAGGAAATACTGGGCTAGGATTGGGCTGATAAAACTAAGGTCTTGTGTGGGTCTGTTCCACTGCCTCTGTACATGCATTCTCCAT
The DNA here is from genome assembly GCA_020233015.1 of Callinectes sapidus. NCBI lineage: Eukaryota > Metazoa > Arthropoda > Malacostraca > Decapoda > Portunidae > Callinectes > Callinectes sapidus. The sequence continues at coordinate 11,338,025 of CM035191.1, forward strand.
CTTCCGTACTAAATATAACTCAAAATTACCCATATTTAGAAGGACAACATGAGGGGGGAAATTAATTAGGATAGAAACGTGGGGAGAAAGAAGGAGAGAAAGAGGGAGAGAGAGAGAGAAAGCGGGGGATACAATAGACACACTTTACATAACAACAATATGAATTTTTGCGCGGGAAGGAAATATTCAGTTTTCCGCTAATATATTCTTCCGTGGGCCATTTTTCCATATTCCATTACCCTCTTCCAGTGTAGGGATGATTTAGGAATCGAATATATATAACAAAACAAGTGAGAAAATCAAGAAAAACCCTTAGAATTGTATAAATAGATGAAGGTGGAGCGGCGGCGACGCGTTGTAGTATTCAAAACAAACATGGCAGAGGCGGAGGACCAGCTGCGGGTAATAACACAATTTCTCTCATTTTACCGTCCAATACGCCTTCCTACAGGGTGATAATGGTGCAGGACAAGGCGGCAGGGTACGCCATTCAAGCAGGGCACCGTAGCATGAGTGGATGAGGTGTAGATTGGTGAAAAGTGATCAATATGCTGTGAGTTGGGCGTCCAGTGATGTTTTCCCTTTGGAGGCTTCGGTGTGAGGTGATAACAGTGGCAGTGGCGGAGGAGTGGCGTGTGGGGCCTTACTGCAGGGGTGGGTGGCGGGACGGTGAGGTGGAGGGAGGCCTGCCAGGGTGTGGGGTATTTTTTGTACTAACATGTGCGTCCTCCTTACCAGTGACACTTTGCGGGGACACGCTGTGGCTGCGGCGGTGGCGGGGTGGGCTTGTTGGCTCCTTCACATGGCGCGGGTGATGCTCATATCCGCTAATTAGTGTTGACATGCTGATGCTAATTAGTGGTGTGTTCTATATAATGTTTCGCAGGGCGCGGGTGTCTCCTGTGGGTGGTAATTGCCCCTATGTTAGTGCGTGCGTCCTTAGGGTCACAGGGCGGGCCGCGTCCACAAGGTGTTGTTATGGGGTCCTGTGTGTATTGCAGGTCTCCACACACCGACTTCCCCAGTGTAGCAGAGAAGGGAAGTGATTTGGATATGTTATTGGGGGATTTGGATACAGAGCAACTGATAACCTTAATGTGCCAGAAAGACCGCCTCTCTGGGACAAGTTATTTGAACAATACAAATCCTGGTAGTGCTCCACAGAAGTAGTGGTTAAGTAACTTCACATTATCGTGTCTGGATTCATGGATAAAGGTGTCACATGCTTCTGTCCTCCTTTCAGCAATCGAGGGGTGAATCCATAATTACTGCGGTTGTCTCCTCCTGTGTAAATGTATCAGATTAAAGAGACGAAAGTGACCGGTGTCCATAAGCAATGCGTACAGAACACAGTGTGGCAGAAAGATAAGAATGAATGTCTTGAGATCTCCCTCTTATATAAAGTCAAGTCATAGGTCTGTACCTGTGCTGTGTGGATAAGTACGTGGATGCAAGTGTGTCTGTGGCCCGTGCTGCGTGTGGATGTATCGCCCATGCTGTGTGAAAAGAGGGCTGAGGGGTCTGTGTATAATTGTTTTTGTTGTTAATTAAGAACATGACAAAATAAGGAAACTACAAAAGGCCGGTAGGCCTACTCGAGGTAGTTCCTGTGAATCTAAAGAGAATATATCCACTACCATCTATCATCTCTATCCATGAACTCATCCAACCTCTTTTTAAAACAATCAATAGATTTAGCACTCACCACATGCCCGCTGAGCCTATTCCACTCATCATCTACCACCCTATTTGTGAACCAGTTCTTCCCTATCTCTTTCCTAAATCTGATTTTTTCTAGCTTGTAACCATTCAATCTCATTCTATTTGAAGTACTAACTAAAAGTACCTTATTTATATCCCCCTTATTGAATCCCTTGATCCATTTAAACACCTCTATCAGGTCTCCTCTCACCCTGCGTCTTTCCAATGAGTGAAGTTGAAGGCATTTTAATCTATCTTTATAATTTAAGTTCCTAATCCCATGTATCATCTTCGTCATTCGTCCTCCCCCACCCATACAAGGCTTCAGGGTTGCCTCATGCCCTGGAATTGTCTTTTGGGGTAATTTTTATATATTTTTGCCCCCATTCATTATCTGCCTCTTGCCCCAGTAAGGATTGTTAGTCATGAGGCTTTCCTACATCATGGCAGGGCATTGAGGGGTCCAGGAGGCAGCCAGTGCAGCCCCCTCACTAGGAAGTTGTTATGTGATATTCTGTAGTAAGGCTTTCAGAATATTAGTTTGTCAGTCTATCTTGTTATGACACCCTAGCCTGGCCCCTTCATCAGTCCGTCCTCCCAGCAGTCTATCATGAGTTTTAAGTATTGTGACTATGTAGTATTGTCGTTATTTAGTTGTAATTAGGTATCAGATTAGGCTTCCAGAATATTAGGTTGTTGTATCCCATCATAACATTCTAGCTTGGCCCCTTTATTGGACCGTCCCTCCCAGTAGTCTATCAAGTTTTAGGTACTGTGACTGTAGTGTCGTCGATATTTAGTTGCAATTTGCTATCAGATTAGAAAATTGGTGTTTGTAAATCATCCTTATTCTCCTTATTAGTAAAGTTGGTTGTGTAAGTATTTTGTTTGAGTATGTATCACTACTGTGGCTAAACCAGTGATCGTGTACAGGACCATAATTAACTGTCTCACTAATGAAACAAATTACAACATAATAGTTTCATTTGCCTGAGGGATAATGCATTTCTGCTAAAATATCCCCTCTTCTCTGTTAATTAACCAAACAAATTGATACAAATTATATTTTTTATGTAAAATGGAAAAGCTGGCCAAGGGCAACACGATAAAAAAAAGCACACATATTTGTCAATCCCCTTGCAGAATTGAAATAGTTAGCAGAAAGATAAGGATAAATGTCTTGATATCTCCATCTTAGATAAAGTCAAGTCATAGGAAGTTTGAAATACAAAAGCAGGTAGGAAGTTGGCTGGCTGTTGTGCATGTTTTTTTGCTTATCTTTTCCTTTTGTTTCCCGCATAACACTGCAATGATGTAATGGGTGTTGTATCAAATGAACACAACTAATATAATGCATAGGAAGTGTTAGACAAGTATAAGGCATTGGATTGTCTCGCTTTATGAAGAAGAAAGTTGTCAATTTTCATGTATGGTTAGTTATAAGCACTGGTAGGAAGGTTGTGCTGAACTGAGCTTAGGTTCCAATATGCTGTAGGTACAAGTACTCTTTGTGGAATGCAATATTAGCTTATATTTGGTGCAGTGTTTTGGTTAGGCAGTGTTGGTATGTGCTTTCCTCATTGCACTTCCTAATTCTTCAGTGGAATGTCCCTCACTGAGAGAAGTGAAAGAAAGTAACAATCAAGGAAAATTTTGATCTTTGCACCTCCCAGACTTATCATTGTGATAAGTCCCCTTAGTGTTGTGTGAGGGAGCACAGTGTGTGGCTGTCAGTGTTATTCTTGTGTTACTGAAGAGTTGGCTCGCCTATCAATGTGTGGGGGAGCATGTTATCTCGCTGGAAAGAAGAGGTTGACAAGTGTTTTTTATAGAGATGTTTTTGATAATGTAAAAACTAACATTTATTTGGCAATATCCTGGCCACTCCCAGATGTAGAAAAATGTGTGTTTCACTCAGATTCACTGAACACTTTCTTATGTAATTAATAGGGAAGAAAACTGGTGTTTTAGTTAATGGGAGTGAAACATTGTGTCTATAATGTGTTGGTTGTGTGATCTGTGTGGCAAGAAATAATTGGTGTCTCATTGGTGTGTTGTTAAATGTCAGTGTTCCTTGTGAGTGAGGAAAGGCAGTGTGAGAGGATATGACTCAGTGTGGCCCGGTGCTTATCATCACACAGTGAGGAGGAGGAGGAGGAGCATGGAGCATGTCCTCACACTCACACACCAAGAAACTGTAATAAGCTCTTCAAGATGCATTGGACTTTCAGAAATGAAGAGTTTGCAATATTTAGATAAGTTGTGGTGGCATTTTCCAAATAAATGAAGTTCATTGTCCTCCGCAGAGAATGGTGATGACCTTTCGGGTCTCAGAACTACAGATGCTCCTCGGTTATGCTGGCAAGAACAAGACAGGTCGCAAGAACGAGCTTCAGAGCCGAGCTATGGACATAGTTAGGTTACGCAACCCAGCCATACAAGCCAAGATCAAAGAACTGTACAAGAGCATCCAGTAAGTGGCCAGTTTCTGATCACCACAGGTTGGATGTGTGCACTTGCATCTGCTTGGGTGTAGTCTGCCTGTATGCAGTGTGGAAATAACTCACCTGTGTCTCACCTGGCCTATTATGAAGGGCAGGCGTTGACACTACAAAATATGGTTGGCCAAGGAAGCAAACCTGTATCAATAGTGAGTGCTTTCCCCACTGAATGCTCTCCTTTGATAGGCCTGCTCTGCCCTGCACCAGGGTAGTGTATGCTGCATGGCTGTGTGAGGGAGGGAGTGTCAGGCAGAGTGCTGGGGCTGACAAGGTAAGGTATGTAGAGATTGATTTTGTGTGTGTGTGTGTGTGTGTGTGTGTGTGTGGGTGTTTGTTTGTTTGTTGCTAGATATCTCAGTTAATTATATTCTGAGACTGCACATGTGTTGTTTCTTATTTATCTATTGAACTGATAATTGAGGATGTTAGTTTATGGTATGTGTATGTACTACTTCAATAATGACTTACCTCTCCTGACACTTGAGTCCCTCACACTTGTACACTTGTCCATTAGTTCAACACCTTCAGTAAGATGTGTTCCATTACATCAACAGGTAAAAGAGTATGAGGTATAGAATAAAATGAATGGGTTTACTGATTTCTGAAGCATTACTTGAGAGATTTGTGTTAAATTTCACTGAGCCATCTGTATTAATGCAGATGATTTGCTCCAATATTGTCTCTTGTTAGTGTTCTGCTGGCAGGAAGGAAACAAGTCTTGTGCTTCAGGACTTGGAGTTTGTGAGTTGCTTTTGCTTTGTACAGGAAGCCTGGTGAAGCTCAGTCTGCTTCACACTTCTTTGTGGGCATGCCAGTTACTGTTAATCAGCCGTTCTGCTGCTGTGACACATACTTTCTCAAACAGCTGTGCTTTCAGCCAACAATTCCCAGCACAGGACCTGGGAACACTGTGGGAGGAAGGAGGGCAGAGATTGATTAGTTTTCATACCCAACACAATTATATCAGTGGTGTTACTGCACTATTTTTTATTTTGTGTACTTTAAGTATCACAAAATAAAAATGCTGGTTTAGCACTAACAACTATTTTGCCGTGGTCAAACAAATGGTGTTGGACTTTACTTCCCAACGTACAATTGCACATCTGTAGCTTTGTATGTTGCAGAACACTATTTTCTTTTCACTCCACTTATATTCATGTCTTGTTCTGAGACACAGAAGATAAAGGTAAGGTTTTTTTTTTATCTTGATTTGATTGAATTTTACCTACATTATTTTGATAGTTTTTTATTATTGTATTTGTCAATTTGTTTGTATGTTTTCTATTTGTTAATTTTATTTATTAATTTAATTATATACTCTACATGTATTGATATATATATATATATATATATATATATATATATATATATATATATATATATATATATATATATATATATATATAATTTATTTATTTATTTATATATTTATATATTTATTTATTTTATTTACTTAGTGGGGATGTCTTGGAATAACCCATGTTTGGTATTGAATCAAACATCTTGGTGAGAAAAGGTTCCTGCTCATTGGAAGCCATTAGTTGGTTGTTACTAATGTTTCTTGATACAGTTTTAGATGAGTTTCTCACACACATTAGGGTTGGTATGTGACAAGGAACAACAAGCTGAAGCTGATCACCTCAGGGGAAGTAACCAGAGGAGACCAGGGCAGACCACCATCACTGACCACAAGACACCACCATTTATTTATTTATCTTTTTTATTTTATTTATTTATTTTTCAGTAGATGGTGTTTACAGGTTGGACGGCCATCGATCTGTCCACTGTAGGCCCGGACAAAGATTCACAGTGGTAATGTAGGAATAGCGGGTGAAAATGACGGAGAGTGATGGACAGAGTGCAAGGCAGATTAGTGGATGATGTGAGAAAGGAGTAGATTTTGAAGGTCACTGTTTATGTTACCCTACATGTTCACTACTGTGTGGTGATGGTGGTATCTTGAATAAGTGCAGTGTTATTTACATCCACAAGTAATATTGAGGTGTGGGTAGTGATGCAGGTGCCATGATCCATGTGTGTGTGTGTGTGTGTGTGTTCGTGTGTTTGTGCGTGTTAGTGTTTTGTGTATTAGGTTGGTATTCAGAAACGCTGGTCTCTCACCTCATCTAATTTCAAAGGCCGCAGAGATGATTAGTGGGGTTTTCAAGAGTATTTCTCCAATTAATAATGGAGAAATCTTTTCCCTCTGCCTCTAGAACCATGAAAGCAGTTTAAAAGACATGTAAATTCAGATAGAGCCTTTTGAAATAGTGGAGGTGAAGCACAGAAGTGTTTCAGAATACAAGTCTTTGCTTCATGTTGTAATGTAATGGTTCGTAGATATCTAGTGTAGTTTTCCTGCTTCTGCTTGCTTTTGTATTTTCCCCCATTTTAATCAGTTACTGCTTGTGCTTTGGGGGTCTTGGGATCCCTGAGTGCACGGTTTCCAATCCTGGCCACAGTCTGAGTGGAGATTGGGCATCCACTCGGGGTAACTGTTCCCAAATGGGTGGGCTTTCAGGTAGGAAGTCTCCTTTAGTCCATGAATTCCTGTAAAAAAAGCCCACATTGTTTAAATAAGAAATAAACAATAATAAATAAAACTAGTAAAAAGTTTAAATTCATTCCTGATTTTGTACTTTAATGGCATAAATAAGACAATGACCTTTAAAAATTTGTTCAAGAGGAATTAACATCAGTGTACACTTCCATTAACCTTTAGTTGCTCAGTGTGACCGTTATGGTTTTCAGTGTTATGAGTCAGTTTTCAGTGATTTCATTGTCTTCTGTGTTCATCTGTCACAGTTTTCTTGTCTCTGTTTTTTGATGAATTATTTATCCCTTTTTTATGCTTACAATTTACAGTGATACATTATTGCATACATTTCTTTTATCACTGTTTTATCACTGTATTGAATTGTTACATTTGTTTTATTTTATTCTATTTTTTCATTTTGTTGCGTATGTATGTATGTGTATGTATGTGTGTGTGTGTAACATTTTCTGTGTTGTGTAGCATGCCTGTAGATATAGTAGTTGTCTTCTGGCTTTTTCTCTGTAGCTTCACATATAGAACAGTATTGTATGAGTCTTAACAGTGTTTTGTGTATTGCACATTCTTTCCTTGACGTTTTGTGAAATATGATGGGCAGGAGTTTTACCTTGGAGTCAAATAATCCCTAAGTGATCACTAACCTCCATCTCTTTTTGAATTTGCTAATATGACAGAATGTAGCATTTTAGCCTAATCTTGTAGTGTGTGACTAAAGTGTCTGATATTCATTGTATTATCAGGGTGTCAGTCAAGTTGTTCTTTAAGAGTGGCATCTAAAGTACTGTGAATGTGGTGATGTATTGGATACTACTTGCTTATATACCTGGATAAGGACCTTTTTTGTCTGTGCAAGCTGCCTCTCACTCCTTTTTCCCTGCTCAAAGGACAAACGTACATATCTGTGTCTCACTTTTCATTAGGTGACACTTTTTAATATTTTTAATGAATTTATGTGTGAAGTGTAACAAGCTAATGTCTAGTCTCCTGTGTTTTTCTCTATTTAGACTAGAGATGATGTCGTTTGGTGACAGGTCGCAAGCAGCAGCAGGAGGACCAGCAGGCATCCTCCCGGCACAGAAAGTTCCCCTGGGCCTCAACTCCATAGCCAGCTACACACAACCAGCCAGTGTGGGAGGCATAGGGGGGGTCACATCCACACTGGCCTCCTCAAGATACTCCACCAACTCCCAGGTGGTGGCCTCGGGGATCTCCTCTGCAGGGGGTTACTCTTCCATCTCCGCCAACAGTCACAACTCCAGCTACCCCATCAACCCGGATGTCAAGCTAAAGAAACTCCCCTTCTATGACATCCTTGGGGAACTCCTCAAGCCGTCAACCCTAGGTGGGCAATGTGTGTGTTACTGCCTTTTTTTTTATGTGTTTTGATGTAAGTTTTGTAGTGTGTTGTGGGGTTTGTAGGGGAGCTCCTTTAGGCATTGTCCTGAGGTGGGCAGTGTGTGTGTGTTCTTTGATGACTTGATAGCATGAAAACTGTCTTATCTGGATTGATTTGCTTACTAACTTGCCTACTAATCTATCCCTGTCTTATCCCATGGGACTCTTGCTTTTTTTATATATTTTTGTGTATTGATGTAAAGTTTTGTATTGTGTTGAAGGTTAGCTTTGGTGTGATGTTCGACAAGCTTTCTTTTTCCTTTCCCTTATATCTTTTAGTTTAGGCAGAAAGGCAGAATATTTCCATACATTTTTAGTTTGATTCATCTTACAATGTATATAGTGTAAGATTAACCAACTCGTCAAGGAAAATGAAAGGTTTGGAAAAATACTTGCAGAACTTTTTACTGTGAAACTTTTCTTTGATGACTTGAAAGCATGAAAACTGTCACATCTGGATTAATTTACTAATCTATTCTTATGTCATAATCCCTTTTGAGTTCTATTATAGTTATTGAGAATCATAACATAACAGTACAAGGCCAATGTGAGGAATTTATGTGTGTTTGAAGTGTTTTGTGCTGTATATTTCCAGCAGCCTGCCTTGTGTATAGACAGTGGGTCACCACAAGCTTACTGATGTGAAACAATTCCAAGAAAGTGTTTTTTTTTCCGTCTTTTCATAAATACCACCTTAAAAATGCATCAAAGGTACATTGTATGAGGCTGTCAGTTACTACAGAAAAGAAGAAAAAAATTACATACATTAATACCTTTTCTCCTCACAGCACCACAAAATTCTGGCCGCTACCAGGAGTCTACCTTCGCTTTCTCCCTCACTCCACATCAGGCCAACAAAATAGCCAACTCTCGGGACCTGCGGCCTGGCAAGCAGGACTACACAGTGCAGGTGAGAGCAGCTGGCACTCTGCAGGATAGGAAAACAAAAAAGAAAAGAAAAGAAAAGACTCCCTTAAAACTTAGGACTTTCACCTCGTTTTTAAATTTTTTTTTTATTTTTCAACCTCTCTATTTTGTTTTTCCTACTTAAAAAAAGAAAGGATGTGATGATGGTTGAGGGTTTGAGCAATGATTAGCAATTATCAATGCTTTGACAGATGTGGGAGTGTGTGGTTCATCCAAACTTGTATTAGCATAGGAAGCTTAAGGTATTAAGTGTTATTTATATGAGTGGGAAGGTGATTGTTACAAATACACTTCAGATCTTCCTCTGCTTCAGGGCTTTGTTTCTATCCCATTAATTAATGTACATTTTGAGTTTTAATCTTATTTATGTACTGACTGACACCATAATCTTTGTCTATAATTGTGTTGAAGAAGCTTTGAGGAGTAGCCTCATATGAGACCACAAGATCCCTTCATTACTATACCTGGGAAGTTTTGCTGTCTTTGCTGTAATGTACTATTATCTTATTTGCTTGTTTCACTTACTTATTTACTTATTTATTTCTTTGCTTTAACGTATTAATATCTTATTTTCTTGCTTAATTTACTGATTTATGTATTTATTTATTTTCAGGTTCAAATGAGGTTTTGTTTGCTAGAGACCACATGTGAACAAGAAGACAATTTCCCGCCCAACGTTGCCGTAAAAATCAATGACAAAATGTGTCCATTACCGGTGAGTGTGTCTTGATTGGTGTGTGAACTCTTGCAGTGATTCACAACAATTCACAATGTATGGAATCTGTACAAGTGTTTATAAGAAAGAAGTGAGTGAAAAAAGTTATAGGTTTTGCAATTTCTATCTAGTACAGTGTTTGAATGTTGCAGTTGAATGAGAAAAGATTGTTCACTTGATAATTAACAAAAGATGCACCATATACCAGTGAAATAGAAGGTTAAATGTTAATAATAGTCAGAAAGTCTTTATTTTCTAATCTAACACCTTCATATTCATCCTTTCAATTAATTCCACCTATCATCCTCATCCATAAACTTGTCCAATCTTCTTTTAAAACTGCCCATTGTCTCAGCACTTAAACACAGTCCATTCTTTCTTGTAGTGATTCATCATCCGTTCTGTGTGTCATTAATGTTTTGTTCCCTGTGTGTGCAGACTCCAATCCCCACCAACAAACCTGGAGTGGAGCCCAAGAGACCGTCCAGACCAGTTAACGTCACAGCACTATGTCGCATCTCACCCACCGTCACCAACAGGATATTAGTACGTGGCTCTTCTTTATTGCTATTTTATCTTCTTTCTCTCTTCTTTCTCTTTCTTTCTTTTTGTCTTTCTTTTCTCTTTTCTTCTCTCTCTCTAAGGATGAAATTTTCCTTGTTATGTCCACTTTACTTAATCTCCACATCCAAGAACTAATTTTTTTTGTAGTGATGTGTGGTCAGATCGTTCATCGTGTCAGCCAAGTAGTTTTGAATAATATTTGCATCGTTTCTCCTCGTCAGGTGTCTTGGGCGTCGGAGTATGGTAGATGCTATGTCATATCAGTGTACCTGGTGCAGAAGCTGAACTCAGACGACCTGCTACAGCGATTAAAAAACAGAGGGGCCAAGATTGCAGACTTCACCAGATCTCTTAGTAAGTGATGATGCAACCTTCAATGTAATTTCCTGCCATACTACCAGCCACAGTGTTCTGCGTCACACCACCTCTAAAACTTTCTACCTTTGACTCATTGACCAACTTGTTTTATGCTTGGGATTCAGTATTATATAAAGTACATAGTGGATTTGCTTTGAAGTGAGAAGAGGATTGCTTTCTTTTTTTCCATTTGGGGACTGAGAGGCAAAGAATGATTGAATGAGTGTGAATGTGAAAGTTGTGTGACTTGTCCTAACTTTTCCCATGAGAGAGGCTTGGTATATGTACGTATAGTTGCTTCAGTATTTTTATGTATTTCATCTCTAATTTTTCTGTGTCCAGTCAAACAAAAGCTTCAAGAGGATGCTGACTGTGAGATTGCCACCACCTCCCTGCGCTGCTCCCTCATGTGTCCGCTGGGCAAGATGCGCATGATGCTCCCGTGCCGCGCCAGCACCTGCGATCATCTACAGTGTTTTGACGCGTCGCTCTACCTTCAGATGAACGAACGCAAACCCACGTGGACCTGTCCTGTTTGTGATAAGACTGCTCTCTATGACTGTTTGGTTATTGACGGGTGAGTGTCCCAATGATGTTTGTAAGGCCCATAGTTCAAAACACTTCACTCTCACCATCACTGCTTACCAAAGGCTCGAGTTGATGATACTCGTATTTTTAAGGGTGATGAAATTCCAGTGACGATAACAATGCCCGTCTCACTTCAACACATTCATCTTTGGTGGCAGGTACTTCCAGGAGGTGCTGCAACAGAACTCAAGTTGCAATGAGGTGACGCTGCACAAGGACGGCAGCTGGACGCCTCTCATGCCCAAGAAGGAGCAGAAGGAGCCTGAGGTGGAGAAGCGCAAGCCCGAGGTGGCGGTGGAGACCCTGAGTGACGACAGTGACGACTACTCCACAGAGCAAGACGATGGTTGGTGGCCACTGCAGCTTGTCCTTACTAATGCTACCTGTGCTGCTGTGTGGTTATAACTAAATGAGTTGCAGTTGAAGTTAGAAATATGGTCGGAAAATTAATGTGTATCTTTAAGGGGGCTGGCAGATTTGTGGGCTTTTTATTTTCATTGTTTTTATTGCCTTTGGCCAGGTCAAAAAGAGTTAGCTGAAAGTCAGGGACAAATATCTTGAAACCTCCCTCTTAAATGAAATCAAGACATGGGAATTTGGAATTATAGAAGCAGGTAGGGAGTTCCAGAGTTTACCAGAGAAAGGAATGACGTTTAGCAAGCCTTACAACCTTCCCTCTCCACAGCGGCCATTGTAGAGGAAGTGAGTACCAAGAAGAAGGCTGTGGACCCAGAAATCATCACCCTCTCAGACAGCGACGACAATGATGAGGACACAGCACCGCCCCCTTCCAAGCGCTCCAACACCGGCCACAACTCTGCCTCCTCCTCCTCGGGCGCCTCTGGGTCTGGGGCGGCTGGTAGCACTACTCCACATGGCTCAGGTAAGTGCTAATTAGACTACCCCCAACCCTGCCACTTCTCCCTGCCGTACCCTGCCGTTCCATATCCTACCCTGCCCCGCTAGTGGTTGGTTGTTGGTGGAGGTGTCTTTATTATTAGTTATGCTAGATGGTAATGGTAGCTGGTCTTAAATATAGACACTTTACACACTGTCATGTACATATTTTCATGTTCCCACACACACTTATGCTCCTGTTCACACACAGACATATATTTGCCAGGTTGTATTAATTTTTCTCTTTATTCTCCTGTTTTTTTATTATTTTTTTTATGTTAAAAGGTTTTGTTTACTTGTGTGTGTTTTTGCTGGTCATTGATACATTGCTTCTTTGTGTGTTTGTTGCCATAGTTATGATTTAATGTGGGGCTGTTGTGGTGAGTGTTTGTGGTGGTGTGTTGTTGATTTGTGATTGGGTGTGGGCATGGTAATTAGTGGCTTGAGCCTTGACTTAATGGAGCCATCATCCTTGTATTATACTACAAAGGTTCATTGAGTTATTTCAAGCTGCCTTTTTTTTTATGTGCTGCTTTCCAGATAGTTTTTTAGGAATATTTTTTGGGTGGAATGAAATGAGCTTGGTGTGTAAATAAGGTAATGGTATTTGCTGGCAGCCTTTTCACATTTCCCACCCACAGTCTTATTCATTGGACAGATTTATGAAGGAAACACAACCTTAACCTTGTGACATGATGTGGTTGCTGTATCAAAACAACTGCTCAACCAATCAAACAGGAATGTCATGCATCTATTTTTTTTATTTCCACACTCTTGGTTTCCTGAATCCAAATTTTACAAAGTGTCAGTTTTTGCACACATTCTTCACTTACGTTTGATTTTCTCTTTCATTTTTGAGTTAGAGAAGGATCAGTGTAGCATTGGGTGGTTGTGGGGGAGGAAATGTAGGTCATCACAATGTACAGTTGCCTCAAAGAATTCTGGTGTCTGTGTGTAATCTGTTGTCAAGATGTAGAAGTAATGTATTCTGAAGTGCTTTGCTCCCTCGCCACGACTATTTCTTAAGGCCACAGATGATTAGCAGTGTTTTCGAGAGTGTTTATCTGGTTACTAATGCAGAAATCTTGTCACTCTGCCTCTAGAACCATAAAAACACCTCAAAAAACTTGTGTCAATTTAAATAAAGCCTTTTGAAATAGTGGAGAGGAAGCATGGAAGTGTTTGAGAATATGAGTGCAAGTTTTTATGAAGACTTACTGGTTCAGCCATGGCCATATAGTTAGTGTTATTGGAGCTTGCACATCACTTCCCACAAAATGAGATTGATGTTCCGAGTCAGTCATTCCTTTGGTTTACGGGACGTCCACCCCTCATCGCATTGACTGCCATCCATCACGTTTGCCACTAACTCCCTGTACAAGTGTATAGTGTTCCCCCTTCAGCATGGGTGGTAGCTTTGTTTGGTCTCCTCACAAAGTACTGGGAATTTGTAACTACTACTTATTTGACTGTCTTGGAATAAGTTAACTCTGGCCTCGTTAGTGTTTTTTATACTGTTGTCCATCACTGTAGAGTTTTCTGAGTGCACGTGTGTTTTTCAAGCTTCCCTGTGATTCTCAAGTCATGTTATCTGAAGTACCCAGACAAGAGGACCCAAGAGTTCAGAAAGGCTAAGTACACATCTAGAGAAGTCTGTCAAAATAGATGAGAAGGAAAGGAAGGAAGGCAAAAGTCATCATTTGTCCAAGGATGCCACTCATAGTAATGTACTCTGGCATCTGAGTGAGGGCAGGGAGGTGAGTTGAGAGGTCTCCTTCTGAAAGGTAGGAGCTTAGGCTGACAGTAGAAGGGGTCATAGTACTGATTGAGTGTGTGTTTCATGTCTGATTTCTTCTTTCTCAGTAGTCCTCTATACACACACACACGCACACACACAGTATAGTAGCTCTTCCTATGTGTTCACCATGTCCAAGGAAATGTTGCAAATCATTGTCAGTTTGTATCTTTCGTGAGTGACGTGAATGGATCTCAAACTTTTTGCAAATTGGTCTACATCTCAGTCAGTTATCTTTAAATTGGTTGACGTTCTTGTGGTATTCCCAGAGTTTATTTTTTCAGTTGCAAACATCCTCCTTAATTAGGGCGTCACATTTGCAAGGAGCCATTTTCATTTTGTAGCAGAAGAATATTGGTGATAGTGAGATGATTGATGTTAAAGAATGAAAAAAAGAGAGAGAGAAAGTTATGTTCTCAAGTCTAGTAAGGGTTTTGTGTCTTGTTATGGATTGATGTGAAAATTTATATTAATGGAGGAAGTGAAGTTAAGAACAGCAGTACCTAGGCTTATGTCTGCTTTGGAATAAGTCCATCTTGATAAATGTTCTGTTTGGACATGAAAAAGTTGACTTGGCATAAAAACTTTAGAGTGATTCACATGTAAGAACTTGTATGGGTCAAGGCGAGTCATGACACCACACCTTCCTCTTGTTTGCCTCTGAGTCTTGAGATGAGTCACAGCTGCCTTACTTTTTCATGTATTTCATCTTATTGGTTTTGTTTTTACCATATTTGATGCCATTCTGGAGTGGCATAGATTTCATCACCATCACCACCATCACCACTGCTAGCTTCTTCCTTTTCCTCTCACCTCACTCCTTTGAGACAAATATTCTACATACAATGAAAATAATGATCATCAGTCTTTTCCTCTCACCAGCATCTTGGTAAAGTTATGAGCTCTGTGTACTTTGATTCTATAAACTGAGTTATGTGCTGAGTCGTCTTCCCTTGATGTGAAGATGCCAAGTTCTTTGTGCAATCAGATATATATGATGCATTCATTTAGTAATGTGTTGTGTGTACTGCATATAAGAATTAGTCATCCCTGAAATCACCACACTCATTCTCAGCCAAACTCTTCTGATTGTAAAGGTTGAAGATGTTGGTGAAGTCCATTCTATGTAGTTTGATTTTATGATATTGAGAACCTCTTGTATTAATGTGGATGGTTTTGACAAGTGACGTTTGAAGAGAAAAAAGACTAATTGTAGCGAAACATCAACCATTTATAACATAATCGATCCAGTAATCAGACACTAAGACTTGTGAAAAATTATTTGTGTGTGTGGAGTCAAAGAACAGTTTGGGTTGTTTAGTGGGCATTACACAGCAATTTTCCTCCTCATTGTGCTCCTAGTAAAGAAGGGGTGGGTTGTTGTGAGACAGATGACACTTGTATCTGATAATCCCTGAAGATTGTGTGGAAACCTTTACCATAAGGAGTTACCGTGTGGCAGTAGTTACTCCACCACCTGTACCTGCTTGCTTTGCCTGGCGGTGTACATGAAGCATCCTTGTGTAGACAACATTGCTGCTTACCTGTTGACATTCTTGTTCCATTTTACCTCATGGCAACTTTTCATTGCACATCTGTAGTATGTTTTTTGTCTTTTTGCCCCAAATTTTACCAGGTCTTCATATTCCAGGAAGAACAGCACTTCCTGAAGATTATTTTCAGTGTGTAAACTTTTATTCTTGATCTTTCTTGATACATGCATCAGAATATATAATCTTTCACAGACAACTTTAATTAGATTCTCATCAACAGTATGGTGTGAGTGTGTTGATATGCAGTAAAGTGAGTCAGTTGTCTGCTCCTTCAAGTAGTAGTCAGTTGTCTTCATCTGTGAGTTCCATAAGAGAGAGACACTGTAGCTGTTTAGTGAGGGCAGAATCCTGCATGACACAACCAGCTTTTGATGTTAGAAGGGGCAGGCAGGTCCTAGCTCACACTGATGATGCTGTTGGTTGACATTGTTTGTAGTTTTATACATCTGTAGGAAAAAAAAAAATGGTGAGGTGAAGTTAGTCAAATTACTTAAAACTTTTGCGCTTGCAGAGGGCACTAAGTCAAACGATTCTTGGTGCGTAGGGGAGGTTGACCCTGGCAAACGACTCGTCTTTAGGAAGTCCCTCTCGTGTAAGTACCCTGTACATTGGTGTGGAGTGTGGTGTACATATATGCCTCCTGCTTTAGGAACCTCCATACCCTAGTGTACAGTGCTAGTGGGTGTATGTCCTGTGCGAGGCTTGATGCTCTGTGGCCATGAGGTGTGTGTTCTCAGGTCGTCAGGGTCACCACGGCACAGCAGGTGGTGGTGGTGGTGTTGAGTCCATGGCTAAGTCTTGTGAACGGTGTGGGGGATGCTGAGTGGTTGGACTACCAGTGTCTGCTGGAGTTGGTGTCGCTTCATGTTGAGTCTGGGCTGGAGGGGACTGCTGGTACCACTGGGAAATGTGAGCCACTTGAACTCTGAAATATGTTAATGTGCACAACAGAACATTGATATTTAGTTGGACTATGGGAATCAGTTTTTCTTTTTCTTTATTTTTTGATTTTATACTTCAAGTGATAACCTGACAGAACAAGACCAATGTTGTCTTTAAAAATATGAATTGGTGAATTATTAACTTTGGCATAAAATATGCTCAAACATTTCACTACATGAGATCAAGAAGAAAAGAATCTGGCTTGCTGTTAAATGTACTTTTGATGCAGTAGTAAGAGCAGACTGAGTGGAGCTAGCCTGGAGTTTAATGGCATGGGCCCTTGTTGTCCCTTCTTGAATGTGCTGATATTTTATGGGTGTTTCTAGCACAGGAAATCAAACAATGTGCCGCCAACCATGGCTGGCCAACACCTTGCTCATCACCACTGAAAAAGCAATACCCTGAGTTAGTTTTTAGGAGCTCTGGCAGCATAATTTTGCAAAATTTGTGCAGCAAGCAACACATTATTTGTGGGAACAGCCTCAAGGTTTTGTCATTTAGGAAAACAAGACATTTAGCAACAAGACCAATTTGTAAAACCTCATAACAACAAAGAAAACGTTAAGCTTGGACAACTGGTGAAGTTTATGTGACATCCCAATGAGGACTTGAGAACACAGTGCCAGGTGAGAGAGGGTGGAAGGGAAGGGGGAGGAAGAAAGAGAGAGAGAGAGAGAGCCTCAGCACCACTCAATGGGGAAAGGGAAGACTCTCACCATCACTCCATTGACCTTCAGTTACTCTCATCTTGTCCTTCTTTGGTTATTGCAAATGTGCATAAATGTACAGGTGGGATGCTGAGCTTTTTAATATTATGTACTCTCATTATGATATTTATTTTACTTTGTTTTAGTAGATGGATATTATTGCATGTTGGTGCTAGCAGTTTTCTAAAATTCTTTGAGCCTCTTAATGTAACAATTTCTTTGCTCTCTTGATCTGATACTAACTACACATATCTAGCATGACCAGTGACTTAGTGGCATGGATTAATTCACTAACTGACCCTTACATTGCCTTCAACAAAATTGATTCATTGAAATGGTCATTGTCACTATATTTACAATGGCTGAATTAATTGATTGAGTTGCATGTAACTTTCATAAGATATTTAATTTAGATATGAAAAATGCTGATTGAGTCAAGATTAAAATAGTTCTGTAAAATATGTCAAGATTAGTTGCTTTCCTGAAAATCTTTGTGATATTATTTGTGTGTGTGTGTGTGTGTGTGTGTGTGTGTGTGTGTGTGTGTGTAGTGAGTGTATTGAAGATTGGCGTTCTCCCTCACAGCCTCATCCAACGGGACCAGTGGGCTGCTGACGCCAGCCGGGGGAAGCAGTGGCGGACCGGCTTTCTCGCCGCCCTCTTCTGGGTCGGTCAGTCCCCAGATAATCTGTTTAGACAGTCCTGCTTCTTCTCCTTCCCCTCCACCACGTAGGCCTAACCAGGGCTCATCTCCATTACCTGCGGGCGTCTCTGTCACCCCAGTAGTGTCATCCTCATCCTCAACCCCAACCCCGACCTCCACTGAAGTGCGTCAGGTTATAAACGTGACCTCCAGGACCCCTCCCCCTGCCTCTATCACCACTGCTGCCCCCTCCACCACTTCTACCACTGTTTCCACCTCTGCCACCTCACCAACCACTAACAGTAGCAGTGAGAGTCCAGTCCCTCACACCACTATCACTCTTCTTCCCACCTCTAGTAGTTCGGGTTCCATCTCCTCTACCAACACCAATGCTGCCGCCTCCTTCCTGTCTCCAAACCCACAGGACCCTCTGGCAGCCTCATCCACTTTTAACATGCAGTCTACCTCCTCAGCTGCTGCAGCTGCAGCAGCTGCTGCTGTTGCAGTTGCCAATCTTACCCCTGGTCCATATCCCCTCCCACCAGCTCTACAGAACCTGTTCAATCCTCTTGGAATGATCCCCCCAACAACTGTGTCAGGGACCCTGCCATTTAGACCTCAAGACAGATATATGTAAAGTGATAGGTGGGGATGTAATGCGGTGCTTTACAGTAGAAGCATCGGTAACATATCCTAATTAGGGTATTTGTATATAATCACATTGTAATGTCTGGCATCATCAGTATGTTTAGACAAAAACATATTCTTCACTCATGCTAAAGTGAAGTATTATTTAGGATGTGCAAATTATATTTCAAATTATTTGCATAAACCTCCATCACCAAAGTGTTAATGTATATTTGTAGTTGGCTGTCTTGCAGACTCCTCTCCAAGTCTTTTGGTTATCACAAAGGGCTTAGTTTAATTGTAAGTACTAACTGTTAGAGGTAGTAGTAATGTTTCAAGTACAAATGCGACATGCAAGAGTTTGTTCCATGAGGGGCATGGTCATCACTGTAGTTGGGGAAGGTTGTGTCTGCACATGTATCACCTCACTTTACTTGTGTTGTGGTGGGACTGTTCCTTCCTCTTTTATTCTTACATTCATGCACTAAGTAATGGGTGATGGAGGGTGTGGGAGATCATGTTGGATCTGCAGATTTTTTATTTTTTCAGCTATTATGACATTTTGAATCCCCTCCTCAGCTTGGGAACTGATTATAATTTTTTAAATTATTTCACAGCTTTGGTATAGAGCCGTAATATTTGAAAATGTTTGATGTGTAGATGAAAGTGATGGCTGGATGGTGTTTTGGGAAGGAAATAGGGTAGAGGAATGCTTCAGTAAGTAACTAAGACATTACCTCTCCTTTTGTTTAATCAGAAGTTTGCACATATTTTTTTCTTGGTGTTTTAATAACTGCTGACTTAAAGTGCAAGTGTGGGTGGGATTCGTAGAGACATCCTTTGCGTTTTGGGCCCAACAGAGTGGAGGGGAGAGAGTGGTGAATGAACGTGTCGCCCCCAGCCCCTCCCACCTGGGCCTGGAGGAAACACCTGGTGAGAAGGTCCGGGGGAAGGAAGGAGAAGCTGCTTTAGAATCAGTCCAAAGCACCCATACCAAAAAATACAATGTAGCATTAAAGAGAAAGAGAAAAGTGAAGGTAGTGTGTGTCTGAAAAATGTGTATTATCTTGATTTGTACTGTTGGTCATATGCCCCTCCTCAGTGCTTGACTTGCTGCCACTCACCAACACTGCTGTAACCATTTCCTTCGTCATCACCGTCGCCATCATTGTCACTGTTATTGTAATCACTCGTCATCATTGCCATTTTCATCCTCATTATAATCATTGTCATGTCACCTCCACCGTCACTGCCACTTTCATTTGATGATCAACTTTATATGTTTCTCATATGATATAGGAGAAAGCATTTTATGAAGAAAAGTTCACTTTGTTTTTTCTGTCCAAGTATTCATCACATCACATTATTTTTATCACATGTTAATAAAAAGTGGTAACAATGTTCTGTTCTGTGATGATATGGTATGTCAGCCATGAGGTCAGTAGTTTTCCCAGAGGAGCCATGTTGTGAGTCGCCAAGGGTCAACCTTCCTCGTGTTATGTGAGCATTTAATTTTATACCGTGTCCTCTCACTCTGCATGTGTTGGCTATAGCAGCTGTTATATACACACATAACTCTTTAATGGAAACATAATTGATGATGTCTTTGCTACTCTATCAAGTGTCATCTTGTTCAGCATTTTTATGTGCAATGTGGCCAGAACAGGTGTCTGGAGTCTCGGGCCCAGTGCAGGTCTACTATCAGGAACTGCACACACACAAATGGCATGAAGTGTGCACAAGATTCTTGTTACTCTTGTGTACCTAACCAGTTCAGGGTGTGCCTGCTGTGAGGTGGACCCTTTCTCCTCTCTGATGAAGATGAGGGAAAGTGGTAAACTGGGCTGCAATATTCTCACACAGAATCCTGAGTGGCCATATAGATTTTATACCAAGTCAATAGTTACTTTTTAGCCAGCCGCACAAAAGACTATTTGCTGCTTAACCTTGATGGATATATATATGTTACACATACTGTATGCAACATTCCCAGTTCTGCCTTTTGATCATTAGGCGCTGACATTTGTAGTGAAAATTTTTGTTAGCATTTGTGTCAAAAATATATTTACCTACTAGTATATACGAAGCCACGAAGCACATCACCGAGGGGTGCAGCGGCTCACTGTGTGATCCCATCCCTTGCATTGCAGATGACCCAGCTTGTTCTGCAAAGTCAAAAGCAGGCTATTGTCATTGGGACTGCTGTATTCCATATATTTTATACCCCAGCTGAGTCCCATAAAGACAGGGTAGGCACACCACCTGTATGTGCTGGAATGGCCAATATACATACATTACAACCTCAAGGAGACATAGGTTCTGATGTGTATTTCCTCAGTATCCTTGAGTATTTCAAATTTTGTGACTTATAGCTAATTGGATTTTTCAATAAAGAGTTTGTTAATATTGGAATCTCTTAATTCTCCTATTTTGTTTGCCCTTTCAATTATTTGCTCAAAGGGATTGTATTTTGCATACCAATTCATATAGGTAAGCAGTTTGTTTGAAATGCATTATAAAGGATAAAGTCATTGAGGTGACAAGTAATCACAGTCACTGTAGTAATATTCTAGAAAGACCAGTTCATATTATATTTATATTGTGACTAATAATTTTATTACACATGCAGTGTTTTTAATATCTTGTAAGTCACTACAAATGATTGAAAAAAAAAAAAAAAGGCTCAATTAGAATAATGCCTTATGAGCCTCTGATGTAATATTTAACTGATCTTTTGCTATTATGCTGTGGATGTTTCTAGAGGGAGTAAGTTAAGGTTCAGAGTACTGCTGTAATATTTAGTCATTGGACAGGCCCACACACACACATGCAGTGGAAGTGTGTGGGCAGATGTGCTGTGTGAAGTGGAGTATACGTAGTTGTCCGTGAGACCATAAGGCGCCTCCCTCCCACTAACGAGTCGCTTGAATCACATTTGAGCTTCCCGCTTCTGGGTGTGTGCTTCTGCACTGTCTTGAAATAGGAACAGTTTTGATGTTATCGTAACTCTTATCTTCAAACGAAAGAAAAAATATCGCCCAACATAGATATCAGCTTAACTACGTATTTTTTAGGGAATCATTTATTGTATTTTTGAAGAGGTGAAGTGATGAACTATTGCTGAACAGAAGTCAAGATGTGTCCAGATACCAAAACAAACCCGCCACGTGCCCGGTGTAGCCACAACAACAGCCACAGCAACAACAACAACAGGGTGACGGGTGGTGGGTGAGTTAGGGGAAGCTCTGTGTGTGTGTGTGTGAGAGTAGAGTGAATGAAGGAAGTAAGAAACAAGGATTACACAGGACCTGAAGGGTAATGCCAAGAGAAAGACGTGAAGACAATTAATAAATATGATGTTAAGGTTAGGCCCAACTAGATACTTTTGTTTAGGTTAAGGGAATAAGTTAGCAGGTGGTTTGTACAGTTAGCCCAGCAGGATAACAACAGTCACATCCTTATGCATGACAGTGAGCAGTGAGTACCAGTGTTGTGTTGTTGTGAAGTGGTTTCAATATTTAGGAGTGCTCATTTCCTGTTGTAGGCATCAAAATACAACCATTACTGCATCTTTTACAATTTAATTACAGATTGAGCACTTTGTCCTGTGCCGTATTTTAACCAGATGTGTGTTGTCAGCAGTGAAGGTTGTGACAGTGCCTGCTGAGTGCCATGTCTGACTCAAGCAGTTCCGATGGTGAAGAATCGAGGTTTAAGGAAATCTGTGATCCTACACTGTGGAGAACAGCGGTTGGGACAGATAAAGTGGACACTGATCCTCCCAAGCAAGATACCAAGCCCCGGCCCCACAGTGAAGCCAGCACGAGGCAATCCTTTGTGTTGCTGGAGAAGATCAAGGCATCACTGGCTGCCACTCAGACTAAGAATGGTAAGACTGGTCACTGCATTGCCTTGTATCAACAACAACTTTAGTGCAAGTCATTGGGGTTTTCAAAGATGTTTTCATGACCAGTAAAAAGTTTCATTATGTATTTCCTGTTCCTAACACACACACACATTTAATAAAACTAAGGAGAGAATGATGCTTAAAGGACACAAATTTCCTCACTGGAGTATAAAAATCTGGAATGATGTAACAGGAAACGATAACAGCAACAAGTGTGCACAAATTTAAAGAAAGATTAGATGAGGATAGAAATGGAGACGAGATCACATGAGATTAACTCAGGCTCTGTAAATCTCAACTAGGTTAAATACAACTTGGTAAATAGACACACACACACACACACCTTTATTCCGACCCTCCTCAGGCCATCAATGGAGAGTCAGTGATGATTCAGGATCACAGAGGAAGGGATCTCGGACAGTTGATGTTGGGCGAGGCAGTGTTGCAGCGCCCTCAACACTCTCCCCTTACCTGGCCAAGCAGCTCACCGCCAGACTGGATGAGTTAGTGTTGTAGCTGCCCACTGTTAAGCTCCTCTACTGTCTCTCCTTCACTGCTGTCATTTTTTTTTTATGATGAGAGACCAAAAGGAAGCTCTTTTAATTTTTCATTGAGTGATGGCAGTAACAACATTGAGACATCAAAAGTGAACAAGACTAAGAAAATAAAGACAGAAAAGGATTCTCTTCCTCTTTGAATATTTTTTCTATGGTACAAGTCATAAAAGGATATGTCTTATTTCCCTGAATCCTGTTACATAGATCTTAATTCACAATTATTATCGTTGAATATGAATTTTCATGTTGTAGTTTTGTATTGAGGGTCTGAAAGCACACCGGTCATCATAAATGTATCCAAATGATCCTTTTATTCCTCCAGGAGTGTAGAATTTTGCTCCAACCAAGACGATCCTCCACCAGTTAGCCAGGAGTGTGGTAGTACAAACCAGCAAACCTTCCACCTCCTGAAGAACGTTCCACTTGTTCACCAGGAGAGTGAGACACACAGTGAGACACAGAAGAGGAGGAGGAAGAGAGTCAAGGTTCCCAAGAGACTTGCCTACTATGCCAGCTCAGATGAGGTGGGTCTGGGATGGCTCATCTTTGGCTAGTAGTACATTACCACACCACAATGCTAGTGGTTGATAGCAGGTATATTTCTAATTTAAACATGTATATTTAAAATAGTAAAAAGAATATAAGATTGGAAGTAATATAGTGGTTGCAGCAGATAGAGTAAGATATTTGTTTATTGAGGATCCACTGTGAAATCCTTATACTCTTCAGAAGTGTGAAGATTTTTCTATAGATGTGTCTGTACTATGCCTTATGCTGCAACTATGACAATACTTATTAAATCAGCATAGATGTACTTGTGTCATTGGATACTAATAAAATATTAGTCTGATGTTGAATGCCTCAATCATAGGTAGTGCAATAGAAAACATCCATTGCAGTGGTAGATTATAAGTATACTTCCTGCAGGAGGATCTCAAGACCAAGTGCAGTTCAGTGGCAGTGTCTCCTGAGTGGATCCAGGCAGGGGGCGAGTCCTGCCCTCGACCTCATCCCAAGAATGTGAGGTGAGACTAAAGGTCCTGGTTCAGAAATGCTTTGCTCTCTCACCTCAACTATTTTCCAAAGCCACTGAGATGATTATCAAAGTTTTCAAGAGTATTTCTCCAGTTGATAATATAGAGTTTGTTTCAATCTGGCTCTAGAACTATAAAAACCACCAAGAAATAAGTGTAAACTTGTAAAGTTTTCTAAATTTTATTGTAATGATTTATGTTGTGAAATGTTTTCCCTTGTTTCAGATACCTGGATGAGTACAGAGTGAAGGAACATAGGCCAGATGGAAGCATTGTAGCTGTCCCTTGCTCTGCATTGGATTTAACTGACAGTGATGAAGGTGGCAGTGAAAAAAAGAAAAAGAAAGCTAAGGAAAATGCATCTGAAGATGAAGAGAAAGTCTCAGTCTGTAAGAAGGAAGTTAATGACACTTTTCAAAATGGTATTGACAACATTCATAAAGACTCAATTTCTCAAATGAAAACTCAGAGAAAACAAACAAGGAAGAGAGGTAAAAAGAAGAAAAAGAAAGAGTGTGAAATGTAAATTAGGACATTTGTCTTGGAGGAAGAAACTGATGTAGTCATTATTTTGTTGTTTTCTTGTGTACATCCACGCAGTGTTGGTGTTAACTTCCTTGAGACTATATGATGAACACTGACCAGTATATCATTGTACTCTATGGATCCTTGTTTTGTTGAGGTTTAAAGGTGTGATATATTTTTGGAATGTTGCATCCAGTACCATCCACTGAACAAAGCAAGGAGTTTGAATAGGGGGAGATGACAAGCACCTACACTGCCATACAAAGTGAAGCCAAGGGACAAAGCTTATAAAGACTATAGGCTCAGAAGATCTACCCAAAACACTTTTTTTTCCAGAGTAGATGAAAAGTAAGAAAGAACTCGTGGTTTAACAGAGGTAAAGTACACTATGGTTTTTTGAAAGTGTTAATGTAGACCTGTTATTAGTGCCAAATAGTCACAATATTGAGAAAAAAAAAAAAAAAAAAATGCATCAAACATTTTGAGGAGAGAGTAATGGAAGATTACTTTTTATTAAGTGTATGGTGACAAAATCAATCTGAATAAGTGCTAAAAGACCTGTGTGTGTGTGTATCGCTTGAGAGAGAGAGAGAGAGTCTGTATATGCGCATCATTTAGAGAGAGAGAGTCTGTACGTATATGCGCATCATTTAGAGACAGAGGGAGAGAGTATATGCGCATCATTTAGAGACAGAGGGAGAGAGTATATGCGCATCATTTAGAGACAGAGGGAGAGAGTATATGCGCATCATTTAGAGAGATAGAGAGAGAGAGAGAGTAGTATATCTCAGACAATCAAATATTAAAAGGAAAAGTTTGTCTGCTGTTACACGCTAGTTAGTCTTTAACCAGCATTGATATGGGGTAGTTTGGATTATTGTTGGCTTATTTGTGGCCTTTTGATCTTGTTACTGCAGGAAAGTTAACTAACTGTCTTTATTTGCTCCTTCGGTATTTGGACACATTTTCATATTCTGCTTATTATTTGATGATTTTATACAGCTTCAGAAACACATGCGAAGATAAAAAAACAGTACAGATTCTTGTCATTAATCATCTGACCGCCATACACCCTTCCTAATATCAATAAAAGCGTCTGACCACACCCAAAGCTCGTGTTAAAAATGCGTCGAAGAACTGAAGGGGCTAATTAACTCGTTTTCCAATATTATATCAGATGTTAGTGAAGATGCCTGGAAGTTTGATAGTTTATTGCAATCTTATCTGTATGCTATTACATTAATCATCTGACCGCCATACACCCTTCCTAATATCAATAAAAGCGTATGACCACACCCAAAACTCGTGGTAAAAATGCGTCGCAGAACTGAAGGGGCTAATTAACTCGTTTTACAATATTATATCAGATGTTAGTGAAGATGCCTGGAAGTTTGATAATTTATTGCAATCTTATCTGTATGCTATTATTGATTGGCTACAGTACATCCTGGGAATTTAACAGACAATGCTGTATTGTTGTAGGATTCTGTTATTCATCTCAGTATTTCAATTAGCTTTCTTTTGGCTAACTGTCTCAAAACTGCAAGGGGGCTGGCAAGTAAGTGGGTCCTTTTTTTATTATTTAATTTTATTTATTTTTTCTTTCGTTTATATTACCCTTGGCCAACTTTCCCCTCTTACATAAAAAAAAGAAAGAAAATAATCATTGTGCAGTACTTAAAGCTGTGTCATTTGTCAAGTTGCATATTAATGTTCAAATTAATTAAAGCTCGAGGTAATACAATATTGCATCATCGTAAGACCGTTGATGACTGAAGTACGCTACAGCTAGTTACGCAGTTATGGAATTTTCCTTTAGTTTATCGCCATGTACCAATCATCTGTTCTCTTTATGCGCAGTTATCGGAATTTGTACATTTATTTATCATTTTTTATCTCGAGTTTTGGGTATGATTATTTTAATGACGTTAGGAAGATTTTGTGGGGTTCAGAAAATTAATGGCCAGTCTGTACCATTTTAATCCCCACATGAGTTTCCGAAGCCGTTTGAAATCACCCAATAGTAAGAAGTTATATGAAAATGCGCCATGTTACTGAAAAAGTTGATTCCGTGTTGCTAGCATTCGTATCATGCAAAGTTCACGTCATCAGGTATCGTTTCGTTCAGTGAATCATTCGAGGTTCCGAAGCAGTAGTCATAGTCGGGGCTGGTGAATCCTGCCGTCAGCAGTGGCCGGCTGTCCGTGGTGAAGGAATGATGGGTGAGAAATCGTCTTCCCTTTGCCCTGTAAGATGTGGGTATGTGGTGTTTTAGTGTTAATATTCCGTGTAGGTTGTCATTGCTCTACTGGTTGTGTTGTATACTGTTGGCGCACACCAGGCATGAAAGGCGCAAGTGTACGCATGATTTCTTGATGCCAAGCTACGGTTATTAGTAATCGTTAAGTAGTTAAGTTGGAGTGATGCTTTTAAGTATTATGCGCCATTTTTGCTTGGTGTGGTATTGTCGGACTGGTACTACTGTGTGAAGCTATTATAAACTACATTATTGTTTTCGCAGGTTATGGTGGCGGAATGAAGCAAGGAGGCTGTTCACGGCTCCTGACTTGTGGCTGAGCTGCAGTAGTCCGTAGCCTAGGTAGAATTCATCGGATGGGGGTTCTCTCTTGCCTCCTGAACTACACCGGTGCCGGTATGTATAATTACGTGACATGGGGAGAAATGTTAGCGTTTACAATGTTTGAACTACTAATGTTTTACTAAGAGTGTCGGCTGTCAGTTTCACGTCATTAGGCTCGAGTGATATTAAGTCTTATCCTAGACTATTAAACGGACACTGATGCGTCTTAGTAATGTTTCATTGCTTTTAGGAAAGACGTTAACTTGAAGACTTGTACATTTTTGTGGATAGAGAATGAAGACTAGACTTAACTGTGATCATAGTTGAGATTGGCTTCCTTATTACTTGGTGGTAATTAGTATATTTAAGTGGTGATTAATGGTTAAAGTTGAGTATTGTAGTAATTACCATGTACAATTTAGGTAACTGGTTATTATGGTTAGCTACAATAATCCTTAAGGCTGTAGCGTGGATCAAGTGTTGAATAACTGGGGGAGAAAAATGGTTTAAATAAAGGAAAAATACTAAAGTGTGGAGATGACGAAGGGAAATGAATGGTTGAGATAGTGGTCTAGGGACTGCAGTGATAAATGTAGATGTGAAAGTGTTAGCTGAAGAGGATATTGGTGATACTTTTGTCTATCTTCTACAGGTGTCTGCAATCCTAAGGCCTGATACAGGGGTGATCCTGAGCCAGCCACCTACATCAAGGAAAGTATGATGGCAGAGGGAAGGTATTACAGGTTGTATTTGTTGTGGGTAAACAGTTGAAGGATTGGAGGTTTACCAAATCAATTGGGTGATAAGGTGTGAAGTATTGCCATAAATATTTTCATTTCAACTTTGGTTCTTTCACGAATGTGTTGTATGAAATTTGTTCCGTTTTTACTCAGGTCTGCATCCTTGCTGGTTGGATCGGTGCCGGCCCCTGTGTGGTGGTGTAGCTGAAGGTGGTGCTGCTGCTGCTGCCGCCGCCGCCGCCGCTGCCGCTGCCGCCGCTGTGAGCTCTTATTGAATGTGGACTTTTAAAGTGATCCTTGTGTGTCAGACTTGTGGACTTGCTGTGATGCGGGTTAATAAGCTTCCTAGTGTTAAAGAGTTCTGAGGACTCCCCAAATATATTATTAATTATTTATTTTGTTTTTTTTTTATAATTTTTTCTATTGTGGAAAACGTTCTGGTTGTTCTCCGGAGAGTCTTTTAGGTATGATTAGCATGGAACTTTGTTAAATTTTACGAATTTCTGAATAAAAAATGAATATTAAGCTTGTGCTTCATTGCCTAATCAAATGGAGTTAAAACCTTGGATCCTTTGTATCCATCAAAGAGAACAACTATTATTTGAACTCGTGCTGATCTGACATTAACACTAGTACTCTGTAGTACTGACACTAACGTAGTACTGACACTAACACTAGTACTAAGACTATGAACTGATGCCGAGATGATCTGACGCTAGTACCAGACTATGGACGCTGGCTGATTGACTGGCTGGCAGTGGACTAGGGGTGCCTGGCAAACTGGCTGCCAGTGGCAGGACTAGGGGGGTGCCTGGCAAACTGGCTGGCAGTGGCAGGACTAGGGGGGGGGG
>CM035191.1:11367024-11381679 GCA_020233015.1 Callinectes sapidus
GGGTGCCTGGCAAACTGGCTGGCAGGACTAGGGGGGGTGCCTGGCAAACTGGCTGGCAGGACTAGGGGGGTGCCTGGCAAACTGGCTGGCACTGGCAAACTGGCTGGCAGGACTATGGGGTGCCTGGCAAACTGGCTGGCAGGACTAGGGGGGGTGCCTGGCAAACTGGCTGGCAGGACTAGGGGGGGTGCCTGGCAAACTGGCTGGCAGTGGCAGGACTAGGGGGGTGCCTGGCAAACTGGCTGGCAGTGGCAGGACTAGGGGGGTGCCTGGCAACTGGCTGGCAGTGGCAGGACTATGGGGGTGCCTGGCAACTGGCTGGCAGTGGCAGGACTATGGGTGTAGACAGTCTACCACTGCTAGAATTTCTGCTTGTTTGTGGATCCTTGCCTTATTATATACACTACTAGTTCCTGCCTGTGAATTCACTGTTGGGAAGAACTAAATTTGTTGATAGGGCACAGCATTGTTTTACTAGGATTGCAGGCATAGGTACTGTAAAAGAAAGCAATACTGTGCCCAGTAGCAGCAGGTTGGCAGAGAGAGGTACTGGGACAGAAAAGTACTCTTAGATTGATTCTAATCAGTCCCTTCAAGAGAGTTCTTGGCACTGGGCACTGCATTTGTTTTATAGTACCTCTGCCAAGGTGCAATCCTAGTAAAACAGATGCAGTGCCCAATAGCTCTCTTGAAGGGACTGATTAGAATCAATCTAAGAGTAGTTTCTGTCCCAGTAGGCTACCTCTCTCTGCCAACCTGCTGCTACTGGGCACAGTATTTCTTTCTTTTACAATACCTCTGCCAAGGTGCAATCCTAGTAGAACAAATGCTGTGCCCAGTAGCTCTCTTGAAGAGACTGATTAGAATCAATCTAAGAGTACGTTTCTGTCCCAGTACCTCTCTGCCAACCTACGCTACTGGGTACAGTATTTATTTCTTTTACAAGGATGTCTTCCCACTGATGTTACACAGGCAAATTTAGTTCTTCCCAACAGTGAATTATGTGCAGGAACTAGTAGTGCATAATAAAGCAAGAATAGTAGTGCATAGTAAAGCAAGGATCCACAAAGTCAGTGCTAGTTCTTCTTCCCAACAGTGAATTATGTGCAGGAACTAGTAATGCATAATAAGGCAAGGATCCACAAAGTCAGTGCTGACAGAAATGTGAGTAACATACATATTAGTAGCAGACCTATTTTGTACTTGTTTCTCAACAGTGGTAGTGGTGGCGGTGGTGGTGTGGCTGGGGAGGGAACCACACTGATGATGTCCCTTGGGCTTCATATCCTGTTGGCATCCCTGTGGAGTGAATGTGAAAGGTTCTGGTAAAGCTTTTTTCAATATTGTTACACCATTACAATACTCACTGATAATTCACTTTGTTACTACTTACTTATGCCAGTACAAAGGATCATCATACCTTCAGCCCCTGACAAGACAACTCACAAACTCGATGAGAAATGGAGATGATTCCATTGGGTGGCGCAACAGCTTAAGTCATATGGCACCACTAGGGTTAACGGGAGAGTGCTACATCTCCCACTGGGCAACTAGGTTTGGCAAGGATTCGAACCCGGGCCGCCAGCACTGGAGGCCCGAGACAAGCCGCCTTAACCAACTATGCCACCCAGCCCCAGAACACGATGAGATGATTGCAGACACTAAAAGGCTATTGTCATGTCACGTTGATATTCTACAAGCAAACGTCCTTTTTTCTTATCACTGTCACAGCTTATCTTCTGCTATAAACACCTTTTCAGGGTAAAAATGCAGAGTTAAGCAACAAATAAATAGACTTGACACCAAAAATGCCTCACCAACACTTTTAGTCTTTAAGTTGTTCATTGATTAGCTGCAATGAAATAATGGAAAAATGAATAACAAAATTACTAAAGCCTTCAGCCAAACATCTATAACTTCTATTTCACTGTGAAGGTTCTTCTTTTCTCTTGACTGCACACAGACAAAAGCTGGTATTAACATCGAGTCTCTCAATGCTAAAGTGACGAGAGGATGCAGATGAGCTCGTACCTTGGGAGAGTATGGCTTCCAAAAGGAGGGAGGGATCATTAATATGGACACGCATTCCAATCAATAAACTAATATTTTTGTTGAATAATATGCTCATCCTTTATTGATTTTCTCCAGTAATGAAGGGACACAAAGAGACGTATTAAAATGGCTATAACTTTTTTTCATTGTTGAAATGTTACAGGCATATAACTTGATCAATAAACAAGCCACTTTCCTATATAAAAATGCTGAATCATACAAAACAACCTCCCTAATGATTCTTAATCTTAGTAGTAGTAACACAAAAATTGTAGAGGGAACCAAGAATATGAAATTAACAAAGAAAGCGTTGATTTACATCTACACGGTAAAACAATTCTAAATGCATGAGTTGGTCTTTATCTTTGAAAAACAGTTTGGATTGCGTCATAGAGACATCTACCTTCACTATCTATTCCAAGTCCTTCCGAAGGAAAAGTGGTTCAACACTTCACCTTCAGACAGAAGTTGAGAAGGGAATGTTTGCAAAGTGTGGAAGTTTGGGAAGTGTTGGAAGCTGTGGCATGTTTGATTGCTTCAATCAACTTCTAAACCAGATAAAGGCAAACAACTGAAACTGCAAGCACATCTTACAGCTGACTGTTTATGCATGTCTAGCTGGAGAGCTGCCACCCTTCAGGCCAAACATCATCACAACCCAATCCAAACTGATTATTGTATATACCATATATATATATATATATATATATATATATATATATATATATATATATATATATATATATATGACAATCAGAGCTGGAGTGAGTATGTAACTATGAGCAAAGATTATTTTCTAAGTACCTAAATTCCAAGAAAATAATTCTTGCTTTGTGATCAAAGTTACATATTTTCACCCACAATTTCAATTAAACTTTTAGAGGAAAACTATTCTAAAAAATATTATGTAATAGGAACAAATTCCATCTAAACAGCTACTGATGACTGATTTAATGCTCTTGAATAGTTTTGATGCACAGAGGAGCTGTTTGTTGAAGCCTCTCTGAGGGAAAGTTGCTGTTTTAGAAATGTAATGGTCACAATGTCTTCTTATGTCACATGTGTGGAAACAATGTCCACAAGGGCTCTTGTAACACACACTTATCTGTGGCCTTGGTTTTTCTCACACAATTTTTCTGGACAGCCTCCCCTTCATTTGATCAGCAGGTGTGAACACTTCACAACTTTCAATCATTAACTACACATCATTCACATGCTCTGAGATCTTTATCCATTCACTATATAGACACAAACCTGCTGCTCTGAGAAAATGTCTGAGATACAGGCAGCTTAAAATCCTTCAGCCACTATGTTATACAACAGTTTGGTGAGTGACAGACTTGCCACAACACCAAACAATCCTTGGACATGGGAAGTATTTAGAAAGATTTTTGCATATTACTGCAGTCAAAGATCTGATTTGAGTAGAGGCTACTGGGTTGAGCCAACAAGACATTTAAAAGTCCAGATGATAATTTTGCTTCATGCTACTGCCTGTGTTTCTCAATCCTGAGTCAAGGCACTTCTTGCACCACTGGAACTAACCTTAGAGACTGAGGGAGGCTGTTCCAAGGAAATCCATCATAAAAATGGTTGACACACATTTCAAGACTCTTTTTTGGTGCAGACTATTGACAGACAAAACATTACTGAAACAACTGCTAGTTCTGGCTGGTTTGCAATCACTTTCCAGACACTGTGAGTCAAGTACAAACTCATGGAACATTCAGGCAGCTTAGACACCCTAAAAAGGCAATGATTTGTAGTGTTCTTCATCCATAACACTTCCCCTCAATTAAGAGCAACAGGAAAGAATGAGTCACTGGCTGAGATGTAACCAGCAGATAAAAGAGAAAAGTTAAGCATGCTGCTTGACTCTTGAGACTGTACTTGCAAAGCAAAATTTTCAACTCACCGAACCTTGGGTGAGGATGAAAGCAAAAAAAATTTATGAGGGAAAAATCTTGGGAACAAACAATTTCAATCTCCATTACTGCAGACGCCCCAAATCTTGGGTGGCAGCGAGATGAGACCCTTCCCAACGATCCCTGGGGGAGTGCACAATGGCAAGATAGTGGTGGTGATTCACACTTCACCACACTGTCCCTCATGCGCCTAACTCACTAAAATACACAGCATAAATCACAAGAATACTGGAAGAAGGCAACATCATATACAACTATGGCATGACAATGAGAACTGGTGGCTTGAGATAACAAAACCTTCTAAAGGAGTCATTCCAAACATTCTGGAGAAACAGACACAGTACAGTGGGAACTACTGATTGCTCAGGACGAGTCACTGTGCACCATCAGGCAGTCGCTGATCCACATTGTAATTTAGTAAGAAAATACCATCCATGAATCAGTCAGGTTCTGGGCTGGCAGTGAGTACATGAACAAGAGACCATAAGTTTGAGCAGCCAACAGCACAACAAGCACAGCAAGGTGCCGCGGTGCTGTGACGTGCAGCGCCCATCTTTCCATTATTCCCTCAGTGAGCTATATTTTGCCCATCAATGAATATGATGGCTTTTCATCCCATGGACATATTCAAACTCTGGGAGCAAAAACAAAGCAAGGCTCTTCATGTTGTTCTACATATCAGGCACATCAAACTCTGGCAAATCTCATTGCTTCTCAAGAATGAATACCACTGACTATTCTTCTAACATGCATTGAGCAGAACAAAGCTGTGAGAGAGGGATGGGGGGAGAGAAAATGTAGTTTAACTATTATACATGTTGAAGCATGTAAGTATCTTTCAGAAGTCAACCTGAAGTTTGGAGGCTCCTTGAAGCCTCTGTAAGATAGAGGCAATTCTAGGAAATGTAACGGTAATGTTACATTATCAGTTAAAATTCAAGTACCTATAATGCAGTAATTAGAACACAGTAAGAAACAGCTTGAGGATATTCATATATGAAAGTAATGAAGTTTACCACAAAGTTTGTATTAAAGTGCCTGTGTGCCCTTGGGTGACATGACAGGGAATGAGGTTTGACGGGTGGCAGTGGGTGGTGATGGTGGCTGACTCAGGAGTAACACAGTTGTACACACAAAAGTCTCCTTATGGTTAGTTTTAGTTCTAAGGGAGTGTTTCTCATTAAACACTTGTGTTTTGTGGGCATCTTCCAGGCTGGTGGATCAGAGAAAGCAACAAGGGAAACCTCATGTTTATGATGGCAAAGTTGTCTTTTTTATTGTGTCAAAGTGAGTAATGCATAAAAAAAGGCTTGAATATTCTTAGCAAGGATTTTCCAAGTGAAACAAGTCAGCCCATAAAATAGATAGCTTTAAGTTGATGCTAAAGTTACTGAGGACAGGATTGATCTCACAGCTCTAGATAATAATATTGAGACAAGAAATCTATCATGATAATTCTAGGCAAAACACATGCATGCACACGCACACGCACACACACACACACACACACACGCACACACAATGATACTGGCAAGAACCTCTTTTAATTCATCTCCCTGAGGAGAATGAAGTACGTACACACACACACACATACCTTCACAATATTCCTCTTATCACAGAGTTTACTAAGCTATACAGTCAATCCCTGTGTGACATGACAACACCATTTTTCACTTTCAAAAGGGGGGAAGAATTTTGTTATCATTCCACTGAGAAAAATCACAAAATAGTGAATGACTACCTGTTAGTACTACTTGTGCATGTTATAGGTATCAAATTATGCAACATTACCTTTCGTTTTCAAACACTGGAAGCATATTGAGTAAATTATGAACTGGTAAATCACTGAGCCCACCTCTCTCTCTCTCTCTCAGAATTCACGAAGCTGCTACAACCCCTCAGGCCGCCTTTCTCTCTCTCTCTCTTTACCTGACGACAGAAAGAACACACCACTAATCCCTTTCAGACTACTAGATATGAATAAAATATATGTTCAGTGTGTAGTATTGTCTCTTGCACAAAGCAGATAGCCTCACACTTTACAATGGCTGAGGAATCCCAATAAACAGCTCAGTGGTTACAAAGATCAAGCAGTAATGTATTGCTCAAGTGCTTTTGGCTGATATGTCTTAGTCTGATGCAACACAACAGCCATGTGACACTCCCACCACACACACACACACACTCTCATTTTGCGTACACAACCAATTCTTGGTCATTTAATAAGCTGCTATCTTTTGAGCCCATTCCACATGATAAAAAATACTAAACACATAAGATTAGTAGATAATTATATAGAATTGAT
Organism: Callinectes sapidus; assembly: GCA_020233015.1. Classification (NCBI taxonomy): domain Eukaryota; kingdom Metazoa; phylum Arthropoda; class Malacostraca; order Decapoda; family Portunidae; genus Callinectes; species Callinectes sapidus. Next base: position 11,373,307 of record CM035191.1, read on the forward strand.
AATTAATTCCATCCATTTAAAACTTGCCTTGGTAAAACCCTGACCAAAGAGAATACAAAGGTGTGCTGGCTACCGCCCCACCTTTCATCCATGCCACCAAGCCAACAGTACAAATAAACGAACCTTACAGATTATTAACTAATGCCACATTCAGGTCTCTCAATTCAATCTCTGGAAGTTACTCGTTGCACCACACCTGAGACTCACAATATACTATCTGTGCTGACAAGCCTGCAATCTTTCTTCCAGAGCCAGGTGGGGTTTGTATCTTTTATCTTAAATTAAAATATCATAATAATCATATTAACAAATTATTCATTATAAGCTGATTAACATGTAACCTAAAGCTCAAGACAAACTCATCACAAACTACTAAAGCATAAATCTCATCATACAACACAACACACACAACTCCCATTTCTTTTTTGAGATTTGTATTGGATTTCATGCCTACAAGAATTAAATGCCTATCTTACACACACACACACACACACACACACATGCACACAAATTTGTTGATCCCACAGTACTTTGCAGACATCAAATTTTTGCAGAGTTCATTTTCTGACAGCAGAAAATGCTGACTTAGAAAACTTTCCTCCAAGCTTTATTATTTTGGCATTGCATAAACCATTAATTCTATTGTTTCATTCCCTCCTAACAGTTAATTCTGGACGGCTACGCTCAACCATAATTGGGACGCTGCCTCAACACGCTCTCCTCCCCGTCTCAAGTGAAGGCAGCAGAGGCATCAGCAACTCTCAGTTTGTCTTGGTGTTAACACACCTCTCATGTTCACATGCAATGCAAACATGCAGATCTGAATGTCAATGTTATCAGCAGAAATGTTGTAGGTATGAGCATGGTTAACAGAGAAAAGGAAAGACTCAAGGAAGGCCCGCTCTGTAATATGATGCCAAGTAAGATTCCATTGTTTGTTTGTCAGTGCGTAGAGTCCATCATTTGCCTTGCTATGAAAAACTGATAGGCCCACCCCATTCCTCTTCCCCCACCCAAACAAAGGAGCCTGTGGGACACGAGTATGCCTACACACACATGTATAAGCACACACTAACACACATGCACACACAAACCTTAAGTATTCTGAATCAGATTGTGATGCATGTTTGAGTAACGGCTGGTGCTCGCCATGCTTTTGTAGCCCGAGACAGGACACAGTATTGATGCCAGTGTTTGGTGCTCAAGGCCTGACTGAGGGTCTGAGTTGTATCTTGTAGCAGTCACCATTCCACATGCATTGGAAGGTGGAGGATGGATGGATGGATGTTAGCACTATAGTAACTATATTACTGCCACCACCACCACCTGAGTTCAAAGCAACACTAATAATTTGGTTTTGCAAGAAGATAGGTAGTGTGTGTGTGTGTGCTAAGGGAACTGCAGATGTTTTTCAAGATTTATGAATATGACGCAGGGTACAAAACATAATGTAGATTGGCCGTGTGTGTGTCTGTGTGTGTGTGTGTGTCTTTTATTTACCTATATTTAATATGTGCTTTTTTAAAGTTATTTGGTGCATGTGTGCATGAGTGTGCATGTGTGAGCCATGTGTCCTCAAGGCTTATCATTCATTCAATCATTCACACACACGCACACACACACACAGACACTATGCCTTGTCTCGGCTTATCTCAGAAGTGCCTTGATCTCGTCCTTCTCGGCAGCGTCAAGGTAGCTCGTTCCGTCAGGGGCTGTTCCATTCTTGTTGGCTCCCTGTTGGAAGAAATAAAACAGACTAACAGCAAGCATCATCTTTTTCATATTGTATTAAGCAAAGAAATAATAACTCATAGACATAGAAACACAGAAAGTGTGTGAGTGTATTATCTATTCATCTCTTGGTACTCATATCTTTGCCACGTCTAATATCAAGCTGTATCAATCAATATAAGTCCAAAAAATTAACTTCTACAGTATCTCTTATCCCACTCTGAAAGACACATCCTACCCCACAACTCCGAGCCAGCCACTTGTGCCACCCACTACCTAAATACCAAATTGTTACCAGTTGGTCATTGAGACCAGACCAATATAAGAGAGAGAGAGAGAGAGAGAGAGAGAGAGAGAGAGAGAGAGAGAGAGAGAGAGAGAGAGAGAGAGAGAGAGAGAGAGAGAGAGAGAGAGAGAGAGAGAGAGAGCGAGAGAGAGAGAGAGAGCGTGGGTAATGGTATCTGTACTTACTGCCTCCAGCAGGATCTTCACACACTGAGTGTGTCCCTCCCAGATGGCTGCCAGGAGGGCTGTGATGCCGTGCTTGTCTGTGGACTGTGGGAAGAAAGACGACAAGATGAAGTGGTGGTGTCAATATAGCAAAGTAAAGTAAAGATGACATTTTAAAATTCATAATATAAAAAAGCAAAAACTGAAATGAAGATAATATTAGAGTAATTAAACTCAACCAGAATAATATACAAATAACAGAATGAATTTCCATACGTACTGCCCCACTAACAATGAATCTCACGTCTAACATTTACACATCAAACAAAAGACACACCTCCACATTGGCCCCTTTCTCCAGCAGGTATTTGATGATCTCCAGCTGGCCATAGTCCGAGGCCAGGCAGAGTGGTGGCCGCCCCTCGATGGCCACATTGACGTCTGTCCCCTGCTGTGGAGAAACACACAAATGAACACATACAAGTTCACCGCTGCAATGACTACACGCTATATTTGTGATAAAAAGTTACCTGTGTTTTGTTAATGTAGTTACCTGAAAATGTCTTGAAACTCCACTCTGCCACAAAGTACATCCATAAATCTATAAGGTTGGACTTCCTTTCTATATCATTAAAAGAAACACAAAGCAAGGTGATAGAGTACTTACTATAGAACAAGTCTGTGATATTTCTAACCTCCTTTGGTACTGGGATACATTTTCACCACGAGTTTTGGGCGTGATCTGATGACTTTATGGACATTAGCAAGGGTTCAAGGTCAAAAGATTAATGGCCAGAGTCTGTACTACTCTAATCCCCAATAAGAGTTTCTGAGGATGTATAAAATCGACAAATAACAAGTAAAACAACATGAAAACACGTCCCATTATCGAAGAGGTTAATGTGGGGAATGACTTTTGTAAGACCATAACAATAAAATGATCCACTGTTACTTCCCATTACATTAGGTTAGGTTAGGTTAGGTAAGGTTAAATTTAGGTTAGCTTATCCTTACATTTTCCCAGATTACGATTTTTTTTTTTCGACAATTTCCCCAAAAGTGGCATATTCTGTCCTTAGAGTTTCCACAGACTGACATAATCGTTTGTTTTGTCCTCCCCCTCTAAAACCCCCAGCTCCCCACAAGCCTGCTGGGGAGGGAACCAGTGATGGGATGCAGGGAAGGGGGGAGGTCCAACCCTGCAGTCTAACAAGAATAGCTTTAATGGGCGGAACTTTCCGGAAACTGACAATAAACACGATAAAAAAAAAGGGCCGGTGGTTGACATGTACTAAACAAGATATGAACTGATAAAGTGAAGGGAAACACTGCCTTGCACAATTAGACACTCACGAAACAACAACACTCCAAACAGGGACAAGGATTACTACAGCCCCGTTCAAATATTAAAGGAGAAACAATAATAATAAAGCAAGGAGGAAGAGCATGGCTATTTAAGTTAATCTGCTCCTGTCTCACCTTTTCAACAGCTTCAATCACCTGGTCCAAATCACCATTCTTGAGGCCCCACACAAAGTCATTCATCCCTACCAGCACAAGGTGACACACAGCAACCTGAAAAAAAGTAGAATCTTCCCCCGTGACTCAGTGCAGCAGCTGACCTCCTCCTCCTCGTGTTACTCAGGGGACACCACAACTCTCCTGAAAAATGCATTATTGTCTATTCTACTTCTCCTATACGTTATTTATTCACTTTTATTTTAGGGCACGATTTCCACATGAATTTGGTGAGCTTTTAGGTGGATAATCCGTGCTAGTTTTGAGATTCGAATGAAAGTGCATGTATTAATTATTCATAACAAGGCTATTTTTAGTCACTCACGGTGCAATATTAGTTTTAAGATCACGTTTCTCAATAATTAGGTGTATTTTTTGGCACGAATGGCCCTCGATGAGTTTGACTTAGGATAAACTTGGAAATAATTTTGGAACGGGAGGGTAAAATGGTATTAGTTTGAAACATCACGCCTGTCATCTCATGCCAGACACTGAACATCCTCACATTAATACACCAACACGAACAGAATGAATTACACACTTATAAATCAAAGGCAACATAACTTTCTGATCAATAAACATGGGAACCTTATAAACAGCGTATGTGTGTGTGTGTGTGTGTGTGTGTGATCCATGGTCTTGTATCACGTGCTTGACTCGTGATATCTTCCTTCTTTATTAGTCCGAGTTATGAGCGAGACAAAAGCCCCTCACTCATCGCACATTCCAACCCCACCCACCCGCCCCTTCCGCCCTCCGCCGCCCATATATAGAAACATTTGGTAACCTAAAGGGACACCAAACTCGGCCCGGCAAGTGACAGGCAAAAGTTTCACCAGAGAGAGCTATTTGTTTTTGTTTTTTTCTCAATGGAGCGCTACTTTGCCGGTATAAAAATGACTTGAGAGAGAGAGAGAGAGAGAGAGAGAGAGAGAGAGAGAGAGAGAGAGAGAGAGAGAGAGAGAGAGAGAGACGATTACGATATATTACAGAATCCTATCATTATAGACATGAATGAGCGTACTTCTGGTGGCGTTTACAGAAGCTATGGAAGTAATAAATGTGAACTGCAGGTCGTGGTAGGAAATAATCATAACTTACAAAAGACATGAGGACAGCAACACACCATACCACACCACAGTACACACACTCACCTTAATTTGGTGTCCCGGCCTTGGGGTTGTAACCAATGCGCTCCTCGATCATCTCCTTCCTCTTCTTCTGGTCAACCTTCCCCTTGTCACTCTTCTTTGCCTTAGCCTTGCCTTGGAGCTTCTCAATCAGCTGCTGCTCGTCTTCTGGCTTCAACTCTATAGCAGTGGGGTTCCGTCCCAGCATTGTTGTTGTTGTTATTGTTGCTGTTGATGGGGCTAAGAAGACTTTGGGGATTGTTATGAGCCCAGAAGTGAACCTGCGAGACTATGACAGGCGTGGCAGCTGGCCAGTTGTCTTCAAAAAGGCACAGATGAGGCGTATGACTTGAACGGTGGACGCCAGGAGGATGGGCAGGTCGAGAGCAGTGTTGCCAATCCTAGATATAATTTTTTTCAGTGATCTAAGTTTTTAGTTTTCTCTTATTTTTTTTTATTTCTAGTAAAAGTCCGTTAATCTAGCCTTTTTTCTATTAAGATAATTATTTATCCAATTTTCTTTAATTCTATGCAGTAGTAATATGAAACATACGTACAGTGACGAACAGAATGAGTCTGAACGTACGAGTACCTACATGAATCCTGTATCAGACATATTTCAGACGCGTCCGCTGCTCCCCCATCTATCGCAAGGAAGCGCAATGCAGTGCAATGAGAGGCACTGAGAGTGGAGACGCGGGCAGTGCAGCATGCAGTGTTCAATGGTCTCAGGGACAGTCCTGCAAAAAGGTCAGCACAGGTCAGGGGTTAGACGTAAGCGCCGTGAGTGTTGTGTAGTCAAAAGGAAGGCGGGAGATGTGTAAGGTTGGGAGGGTAAATTAGTCGGACCCACTAACGGCTTAACCTACGTCTCTCTAAGGAGTACAAATTTAGATTAGAAGTCTTTCAGTGATATAAGGGTTATAACAAAGATGACATGAGCAAGGTTCTTAAGATCAACAACCAGGATAGAAGCAGAAATAGTGGGTTCAACCTTGAGAAATTTACGTTTAGGGAAGAAACGGAGAGGAAGTGGTTCTCTATTAGGGTAGTTGATGAATGGAATGGACTCGGTGATCATGTTGTTTGTGCTGAGTCAATGGAAAGCTTTGAAAGAAGATCAGACAAGTTTATGGATGAGGATGATTGGTGGAGTTGGGTAGTTTTGTTCATACACGGATTGCTACGTGTAGATCTAGCAGCCCCCCCCCCCCCTCTCTCTCTCTCTCTCTCTCTCTCTCACGGAGCTGAGAGTACCATAAGACCACTCAATCTTTTCAAGCAGAGTCCGATCACATTAACAGCTTCGTGAGGTGTTTGGGAGGACAGAAGGAAAGATGAGGAGAAAGATGGAGGGGATATTATGGAGAAAGAAGATAATAGAAGTGGTAGAAATGAGGAGGGTATAAGAGAGAGAGAGAGGGGAGAGGAGATAAGGGAGAAGGGAAGGGGGGTGGGGGAGAGGAGGAGGAGGAAGGAAGAGACTCAATAGAAGTCCTTCTGAAAAAAGTTTTTATTAACGAGAATTCTGTTTTCCTTGGTGGATTAAAAGTGAACGAGAGAGAGAGAGAGAGAGAGAGAGAGAGAGAGAGAGAGAGAGAGAGAGAGAGAGAGAGAGAGAGAGAGAGAGAGAGAGAGAGAGAGAGAGAGTTATACAACACCTTTATCCTTTCTCTTTGTCTTTTTGTTCTTTCATTCCAAAGAGAAGAAGAAAAAAAATTTCCTCTCCAATCCTAAAGTTGTGATTAGGAGTTGCTCAAGAATCGCTAAAACGTGTGTGTGTGTGTGTGTGTGTGTGTGTGTGTGTGTGTGTGTGTGTGTGTGTGTGTGTGTGTGTGACCTCATAATAACACTTCCACGACCCAACATCACTTACAATTGCGAGAAATGAGAACAAAACACAACAAAATCACAAAAAATAAATACAGAACTGAGAAAAAAAGAAAAAAAAAGAGAAAAAAAGAGCAAGAAAGAAAGAAAGAAAGAAAAAAAAAAGGTTCTTATTTTGTGTTCTTCTCTCAGGTCTGTGGATTTAAAGTTCTTATCCTCTTCATAGCGCAAGTTCGAATCCCGTAGTCTTTGTGGTGATGAAGAGAACGAAGAAATGTGGAAGGTGATAAAGGAGGATGAAGAGGAGGAGGAGGAGGAGGAGGAGGAGGAGGAGGAGGAGGAAAAGTAGGAAATGTCCCAACACGTTCACATATCACCATTTCACAGATAAATTGTGTGATCTCCAAAATATTAGCGACGGAAGCTGAATTTTGAACCAGAGAGAGAGAGAGAGAGAGAGAGAGAGAGAGAGAGAGAGAGAGAGAGAGAGAGAGAGAGAGAGAGAGAGAGAGAGAGAGACTGCAGTGGAGGGAAGGTTTTTTTTTTCTAGTAGTAGTAGTAGTAGTAGTAGTAGTAGTAGTAGTAGTAGTAGTAGTAGTAGTAGTAGTAATAATAATAATAATAATAATAATAATAATAATAATAATAATAATAATAACAATAATAATAATGATACCAATTAACACACACAAAAAATAATATTATCATTCAAAGCACACACGACACGCAGCGATGATGGAGGCGATAGTGATATAAAAATTTTTAGTCCTGTGATGGTGAGTCTGCAAAACGCGCAACGCACTTTTGGAGGATCCGATTAAAGCCACATCCGGGAATTGGGCAGCTCCCCCCCTCCCTCCCCCCTCTCCACCACTACCACCACCACCACCACCGCCGCCACAGTAGATATATATATTTTTCGACTCTAGCTTCTTTTTAATGTGTTTTTTTAATATTATCTGATGGAATAAGGTGTACACAAAGCTCCACTAAATAGAATAATATGTGTTGTCAATTATATTTCGTTTTATTCTAAGTTTATGCTATCTATCTTCATTTAATTATTTTTTTCTAGTCTTTTTTTTCTTTTACTCATCATCTATGTCTATCTGTTTTATTTTTATTTTACACATCATCTATTTATCTATTTATTTCTCTTATTTGCCTTCATTTAGTTCAAACTATTTATTCATTTAATTTATTTTGTCATATCTTTTCGTTGATCTTTTATTATCTCAATTTATCACCAATCACTATTTCCTATTTTAGTTTTAATGGTTTCGTTTAACTTCGCTTTTATTTATTAATTCATTTGTTTAATTTCTAATCTTGATAAAACGAAATATACAGCATTGATCCTTCAGTATTGAGACACATTTTTACTGAGTTTTTGGTATGATGAGATGATTTTATTGGCATTAGGAAGGGTCTATGGAGGTCAGAAGGTTAATGGCCACAGTCTCTATTATTTGAACCCCCACATGAGTTTCTGAAGCTGTATAAAATCGACAAATAATAAGCAGAATGAATATGAAAATGCGTCCCAGTACTGAAGGGGTTAAAAGCAATACATTTCACTGACATCACAAGCGTTAAACAGTCCACCTCCTTGCACTCTTTCATTTCTTCCCTCCTTGCACTCTTTCACTTCATTTTCTTTCGGTCTTTCTCCTTCCACATTCCCCCCCCCCCTCCTCTCTCTCTCTCTCTCTCT